>JASDQU010949165.1:35050-55885 GCA_032191745.1 Picea mariana | reverse complement strand
TAGTCACAGGGATCATAGCAATGTTAATCACATTTCATCATTAATATTATCAAACATATGCATAAAAACCCTGATATATCATTCAACAGCTCAAAGACATTACAAAAACCTACAATACAAGGTTGAGGAAAAGGACAAGACACCCTATTGGGCTAGTATCCATAAGGAAAGGAAAGTTCCCCAGAGGTTTCATCCAAGCCATGTAAATGAGGTGATGTGGCTAAGGGATGTCCAGACATACGGGTAGAGTGAGAGCTAGGGATGCATGATATTACCTGTGGGTGCCTTTGTAGAAGGCAAGTTGTACCTGTCATGGATGCAAATTTTTCCAAGCCCTTTCTTGCCTTTTATTCTTTTCTTTATTTGTTTTTTCTTCTTCTTTTTATTTTTATTCAAGGACTAACCAGAGGACACTGCCTTGGCGTGGTGACCAGAGCTAACAGTGTTACCCACAAGTACTTTCACAGAGATGATAAGGTTGGCTCGTGATGAGACCCCCTTTCCCTTGGCCATGCAACCAAAGGTCACTGCCCTGGCGTGGTAACCAGATGGTGGCAATGTCATGCTATTAGGTACCCATGAACATAATAGGTTGGCTCGTGATGAGAGCCCCTATCCTCTTGACTAGGTCTTGTTTGTTATTTTTCCGGGTCCCTCTTGTTTCTTTCTAAGAGGCTTTTTAATGCCTTCTCGGGGATCCCTAGGCGAAGCATCTCGAGGTTCTATTTCTAGGCTTTTATCTTTTACCAGCTGCTTTTACCTTCTGGGCCTTTAGCCCCTTCTTCCCACGAGGTAAGGTGCAACCCTACAAACAGGTCAACCTAATGCCCGGACAAGTGGAAAGGGATAGATGAGCGGGAGATAAGATGGAAAAGTGGTGGCATGACGGGAGCAGAGGATGGCTCTTCAGAAATCCCCCAGTGGCAGACCAAAACCTATGGGTACAGGCTTGCTAGGGCACCCAATCAATCTCCCCAAAGATGGGTCATGTGGGCTAATGTAAGATCCAAGCAGTTGTCAAAGATAAAAGGAATTAGATGCATACATTTAAAGGTTATAATGATCAAAAGTGACACATACCATGATACCCGGACCAATTACCTCATGGAGCAAGAGCCTTCCCTGATACGAGACCAAGCCGAAGGTGATGGATGCTGCTGCTGCTGACAAGACGAGTCTGATGAAAGAAGAAAAGGATGGGCCCTCCAGGCCCATGCTCAGGTCAATCCTGCTCTTGGTACTCCATGTCTAGGACCTGTGGGCCTCGAGACATGATCTCCTGGTTATCCCTAAAAATCGGGGATAACAGGTACAATCATGGACCAAGAGAAGTCTCAATGCATTCAAAAGAACAACACACTAGAAGTGAAGACTCCATGTTTCATTGTTTTAATTATCATGCTACATTAAAAGTAGGTGTTGTAGTTATGACAAAAAATTCTTTAATTGTTTTGATTCTAGAGATGTACTCATGAGTCTCCTCTAGGAGATATTCTTGTCTTGTTTTCTTTCGTTTGTTTCCTTGTTCCAGGCAGGTTAACCACAAAGGAAGATGTTTTTCCTTCAAGACTTCAGAGGGAGTCAAAACTATTTGAGGAGGAAAAGACAAATACCTTCTCCCCCTAAGCAGTTCAGAGAGAGACAGCCATTGATACAGTTGATCCAGTTGATATTCCCAGGGACCTTACAGTAGGCCATAAAAGGCCTGTCTAGGCTTGACAAACTATGCAAGAGGCAGAAAGACATGCAGCTAATGGAAGTGTCGAGAAATACAAAAACAAGACTTGTAGTCAGAGGATTATCACAAGCAGAGGAAGTGCACTATGATGAGACATATTGATTCAGTAGCCCAATGCACTCTCATCTGTACTACCATCCATGAGTTGGAAACTACATCAGATAGATGGATTCTTGATGAAGTTTGGGTTTCAGCAAGAGTGTTGTTGATCCAAACCTATACTATTACATTGTTGGTGACGAGAACATGATTTTGATGACTTATTCAAGAAGTCGTGTTGCTACAAGCAAGCTTTGACTTATGATTTCGAGATGAAGGATCTGGGTATGATGCACTACTTCTTGGGACAAGAAGTATGACAGAGGACCAATGAGACTTTTCCTAAAGTCATGGAAAATATACAGTGGAGATATTAAAGAAGTTCAGTATGACAGAATGCAAATCCACATCTACACCGATGATAATGGATTTCACTGTAATGTCCCCACTTTGGGACATCACGGTATTACAGGGTGTTATGATGAGCAGAGTAGCCAGATGAAGATTATAGCGAGTACAAGAGCTATCGAAGGATATTTTGGGGTCCGGCTTGCATCGCTCATCCTATTTCATCATTAAGATCCATTCCCCATAGATTGGCTTTGGTTCCGTTGCATTCCAACGATTTCCATGATTTTAAGTATTTTGAGCTATAGGTTAATTAAATTCACTAAAGAGGTCATTTTGGGCACAATACTTGGAGGAACCTCTCAGTGTAATAGATCATTGGAATCGGGAGGAACAACACTACAGGATAGGATGATGAAAAGTGACTTTCAGTGGCTAGGGAAGCCACAAGGAGAGATAAGGTGTTTTTTAGAGGTAAAAAGGTTAATTAATTAATTAAAGTGATTTAATTAATTAATTAATAATTAATAAAGTAAAAGTCACTTTGGAGGGACAAGGTGAGCTGGAAGTATAAAGGAGAGGCAAGGGCCTCTATTCTCTCATTCATGTATGATTATCTTTTGATATCTAGCTTCTAGCTAGTGAGCCCATACCTTGGGGGTTTTGAGGGTTTTGACTTAACAAACCCTAGAGGACGATTCGGTGGTGAAAGATTCCACCTAGCTTGTCCCAAGCTTGGTCTCGGGGATGCAATACTCCCCCACACCATTCTACTTCAGATCTACTCAGTTGCAGGAGGGTTCTACACCAGCAACGGGTACAGGAGGAGAGAGGGCGCACCATTGGGGGTTTCCAGCAAGGGGGGCGCACCATTCTTTGAGGGAAGTTCGTTCCAAGAGATTGGAAGGGCTTCGGAAGATTCTAGCACTTGGGTTTTCATTGCAGGGTCTTGGCCATTAGATCTAGTGCATTCCAGAGGAGTTTCATGTGCCATTTGATTTATTGGATGCATTGGACGAATTGAAGAGAAGGAGGGCATTTTTGAGATTCAGATCTATTCAGTTTGGAGGGGTTATACTTCATATCTGACCTGGAGACTTCACCTGGTGGCTTGGAGTGTCCCGATCTATCTTCCTAGCATGTTTCGGGGCATTTGGAGGCCTCCTTCATCAGGACCGAATTATTGGGCACTTCAGGGTTTCAGGAGGGTGCAGCTTCATTGGAGGATTCAACATTTGGAGGAGTTATCCATAGCATTTCAGCCTGAGACTTCAAGAGGGGGATCCGATCACCCCGATCTATTATTCGGTCGAGTTTGGACTCATTTAGAGGCTTTCTTCAGTTGGGCCGAATTATTGAGGGTTTCAGTCTTCTACTAGAGCCTGGCTTTTCCAGTTGGGGGTTTGGTATTGCATACAGCCTAGATCTCTTCTTGTGTTCGGTCTTCATTGTGTATTCATCCTTTGGAGGCTTTCATCTTCTTCCAAGGAGCATTTTGTAGCAGCTCTTATTATGTTTATTGGATCCATCTGTTGATCATTCCATATTGGCCTCACTCTTGTATCAGGTTCTTGCTCATTATATTAATAAAGGTCAACTCTTTGCTATTGGTTCCATATCTGGTGTATATTGTATTTCCATTGATTATATCTTCAGATCTATGTGTGATAATTGAATATAAACCCTAAGGCCGAATTAAAGAAATCAATCTGCAAGTAAACACCCAAACATAAGTAAATCAGCAAAGTGTTTGACGAAATGCCACAACCAGAAACAGTTTAAAAATCATGCAAAAACGTAATGTTCCTGGCATCTTGGCTTGGGAACATTACAGTGGTATCAGAGCTTAGACTCCTACCAGCCTGAGGGGTCTTCCATAAGGAGAAATGGATATGTTATACTTTGCTAGAGAGATGGTACTCTATGAGAGGAAATATTAAGCCCTTAGTGAGGGAACTAGGTCTCAAATAACCTTCCAACAGTTTGTAGCCTTAAAAAATCCTAGGTGGAGCAAAGATGAGGTTACACATTGGATAAAGATAATAGAGGGAAAGAGAGCTATGGTAGCTAGATGGAAGGAAGAACAGAGTAACCCCACACCCATTAGGAGCAGGCAACTTTGCTACAGTTGCAAAGTGCCTTGGGAACCAGATCATAGATGTAGGAGTAAAGGTAAGAAGCACATTATTGAGGTGCACTATGATAGTGATGATGAGGTGTGTGAGAATGCAGAGATAGATGCTTATTTGGAGCAGTCCGATGATGCTAGGGACTCTTGCACAGAGGCTACTGATTCTTGCACGCTTGAGGAGGATAGTAGCCCTTGCGCATTGGAGGAACAGTGGGATAGACAGGATGGTGACTCTTGCACAGAGGCTAGCACGCTTGAGGAGGATAGTGATCCTTGCACATTGGAGGAACAATGGAATGGACAGGAGGATAGTACCTTTATTTCAGCAGACATATCACATATCGTTGATGACCTTACACCTCAGCAGAGTGGTGACACTAGTGAGAATTCACACGTGTTAGCAACTACAGATGACGAGCTTCCCATGATGACCATGACACATCTGTCATCTTTCCAGACTTCCCTGATAGCCACAACACATGAGGATAGCAGTGGCATGTCAGATATGATGGAGGAGTTGTACGTGAGGGATACACACCAGAGACATATGGATCCACAGATCCCGGAGGAGATACATGACGTGCAAATAGTTGACCTTACACTCACATATCAGCATGAGGAGAGTGGGTCACTTCTTTTGGAGACTCCATTGTTTGATCAGGCGGTGGAGATTGGCAGTTGGATGGGACACTTACTTCCAGGACCAGCCTGTAGTGAGGAGGGTGTACTCCTTATTGGTTAGGATGACCATAGCACGTGTTTGGACACATTTATATGGGATCCAGGCGCAGATCATAGTAGCAGGGTGAGTGCACCGGAGGATACGGCTGCTCATACAGGTTACAATGTGATTCAGAGGGAGCTAGCAGTTGATGATGATGTGCAGTCACATATAGGAGGACCCAGTGGCACAATGGACAGGGGGCAGTTCAGCGCTTTATATTCTGCAGAGAGTGTTGTTGGGGATTCCAGTGTTGGCACTAGCAGTGAGAGGCATGAGGTAACACCTCAGCATGACTGTGATCAGGAGTCACACCACTTAGCAAGACAGTTGAGAGTCAGTGAGGATATGATCATGGCATCCACTAGGCGTTTTGATGACACACATGCATTGGTGGTCAATTACTATTGGAGGGCATTGGTGGCACATGGTAGTGCAGATGAGGGATTTGCCATGGATGACCTTCATACTCTCAGGGAGAGAGTGTCTATGATGAGGACTGACTACCAGCAGTTGTTGACAGACAGGGACTACCTACTGGGGATTGGTGAGATGTATCACATGGCCCTGAGGGAGCAGGAGTTGGAGGTGGACAGACTCACTCAAGAGTTGGAGAGAACTCGAGGATTCTTGAGAGGCACACAGACAGCCCTTCAAGAATCAGAGTCGAGCTCAAAAGAGCTTCTTGAGAAGATTCATCAGAGATCCACTTCATCTATCTTAGTGGATACTCAAGTATGTCATTCAGTCACATTGCCAGAGGATGGTGGTGGTCTAGCAGAGGAGCATGAGGAGTACCCAGGATCACTGATGAGTACAGGGAGCTATGATCGGGAGGCACAAGAGCTACCCTCTACGAGGATCTTTGAGACAGTCGAGCACTCACATATGCATAGGGACTCCCCAGGAACAGTTTTGAGGACACTTCCATTTGTGTTCCGAGAGCGGTTGACCTTTATATAGAGGTTGATCCAGTAGTACACCTAGGATCTACGATGTAGCATGAGTATACGGGAGACGACATGAGTATGCCGGAGCATACAGTGGTGAGTGATAGCTCATAGAGACATGCCGAGATGTATGGTGAGATTCAGAGGGGTGTATTGCCTTGCAGGGAGGAGACATACTTAGGGAAGCATGCAAATGCCACTCCTTTGCAGCAGCACATAGTTATGAGAGAGCACCTTCACCATATCAGCAGTTGCATGGGAGATGAGGGATGGAGGTTGGTTGACCAACAATTGGAGGAGTTACTTTCGATTGTACTGGATGGTTGGGACTCGGTGATGACTACAGGCGAGTATTTATCATGGATACCGATGGACAAGCTTCTGGTCGAATCCTTGGGATTGACCAAAGCATGTGATATCTTCCAGTCCTACAGTCAGCTGCAGATGTTTCTGTTAGCCTTCCCTGACACTTTTATCATAAACAACAACATGAGGAGAGATAGAGAGTGGTTGAGGACATGGGGAGTAGCTAGGCCGAGACCACCTGACACGAGTGTTTTTTCGGCATCCAGCAGGATAGAGGTGGATCGTCATAGGCAGCCAGTTGAGACTTGGTGCTTGATGGTGAGCAACATAGGCCAGGTGATAGCAGATGAGCACAGAGGGCTTCTAACAGTGATCAGTCAGACATAGGATCAGTTAGAGGAGATTTGAAATGATAAAGTTCCAAGTTTTCCATGGGATTCGGGAGTTCATTTGGTTAGCAGGATGTTTCACTACATGATGACCCACGTTGCGCCAGAGAGCCACATACTCCACCTTGGGTTGGTTGGGAGTGGGCCTGTAGGGACTTGTCCTATGGAGCGAGGCAGCTTTGCACTCTTGATCATCATGATCGAGCATGGAGATGGTTGGGCAGGTACTACTTCCACAAAGATGTTTTTACAGATGCAGCTTCTAGACAGAAGGTCCAATTGCCACAGGTATTTCAGCTTGAGGATCCAGGAGTGGGGGATCCTGTATATATGCAGGGAGCAGTCTGGCATGGTCAGCGTAGTGCAGCGCCAGCATGGTGATCTTCGACAAAGACTAGCATGGGACCCAGGGATTGCAGGGTTGAGAATTTCACTGACTGACAGGGGTGAGTGGACCCTTGCTTTTGACTTTCCATTGAGCTTCAGTGTTGAGGAGAGCACATCTCTTGAGGGTGTCTCATGGAGGTCTTGCAGTACCTCATTCTGGCATCAGCATGTGCAGTTGATGGAGGTCGTGTTGATCTTGGTAGGGTCTTGGAGGATGGACTCATTCCGGGATGAGGCCATGTGTCATGTGCAGAAGATTCACGGAGTTGATATATCTCAGGGCTATACTTCACAGGGTATTGCAGTTCACTTCCCGATATGGGACCCATGGGGTGGAGTGTATGATAGTTCATCTCTAGATGGGACCTACTGTGTGTCCCACAGGTGGACATGGGACCCCGGTATTGTATTTGGATGGGTTCAGTTATTGCTTGAGGACAAGCAATATTCTAGCAAGGAGGACTGTAATGTCCCCACTTTGGGACATCAGGTTATTACAAGGTGTTATGATGACCAGAGTAGCCAGATGGAGATTATAGCGAGTATAGGAGCTATCGAGGGATATTTTGGGGTCTGACTTGCATCGCTCATCCTATTTCAACATTATGATCCATTCCGCATAGATTGGCTTTGGTTCCATTGCATTCCGACGATTTCCATGATTTTGAGTATTTTGAGCTATAGGTTAATTAAATTCACTGAAGAGGTCATTTTGGGCACAATACTTGGAGGAACCTCTCAATGTAATAGCTCATTGGAATCGGGAGGAACAACACTACAAGATAGGATGATGAAAAGTGACTTCTAGTGGCCAGGGAAGCCACAAGGAGAGATAAGGTGTTTTTCAGAGGTAAAAGGGTTAATTAATTAATTAAAGTGATTTAATTAATTAATTAATAATTAATAAAGTAAAAGTCACTTTGAAGGGACAAGGTGAGAAGGAAGTATAAAGGAGAGGCAAGGGCCTCTATTCTCTCATTCATGTATGATTATCTTTTGATATCTGGCTTCTAGCTAGTGAGCCCATACCTTGGGGGTTTGAGGGTTTTGACTTAACAAACCGTAGAGGACGATTCGGTGGTGAAAGATTCCACCTAGCTTGTCCCAAGCTTGGTCTCGAGGATGTAATACTCCCCCACACCATTCTACTTCAGATCTACTCAGTTGCAGGAAGGTTTTACACCAGCCACAGGTACAGGAGGAGAGAGGGCGCACCATTGGGGGTTTCCAACAAGGGGGGCGCACCATTCTTTGAGGGAAGTTCGTTCCAAGAGATTGGAAGGGCTTCGGCAGATTCTAGCACCTAGGTTTTCATTGCAGGGTCTTGGCCATTAGATCTAGTGCATTCCGGAGGAGTTTCATGTGCCATTTGATTTATTGAATGCATTGGACGAATTGGAGAGAAGGAGGGAATTTTTGAGATTCAGATCTATTCAGTTTGGAGGGGTTATACTTCATATCTGACCTGGAGACTTCACCTAGTGACTTGCAGTGTCTCGATCTATCTTCCTAGCAAGTTTCAGGGCATTTGGAGGCCTCCTTCATCAGGGTCGAATTATTAGGCACTTCAGGGTTTTAGGAGGGCGCAGCTTCATTGGAGGATTCAACATTTGGAGGAGTTATCCATAGCATTTCAGCCTGAGACTTCGGGAGGGGTATCCTATCACCCCGATCTATCATTCGGTCGAGTTTGGACTCATTTGGAGGCTTTCTTCAGTTGGGCCGAATTATTGAGGGTTTCAGTCTTCTACTAGAGCGTGGATTTTCCAATTGGGGGTTTGGTATTCCATACAGCCTAGATCTCTTCTTTTGTTCGGTCTTCATTGTGTATTCAGCCTTCGGAGGCTTTCATCTTCTTCCCGGGAGCATTTTGTAGCAGCTCTTATTATGTTTATTGGATCCATCTGTTGATCATTCCAGATCGGCCTCACTCTTGTATCAGGTTCTTGCTGATTATATTAATAAAGGTAAGATCTTTTCTATTGGTTCCATATCTGGTGTATATTGTATTTCCATTGATTATATCTTCAGATCTATGTGTGATAACTGAATATAAACCCTAAGGCCGAATTAAAGAAGTCAATTTGCAAGTAAACACCCAAACATAAGTAAATCAGCAAAGGGTTTGACGAAATGCCACAACCAAAAACAGTTTAAAAATCATGCAAAAACGTGATGTTCCTGGCATCTTGGCTTAGGAACGTTACATTGACGAAAAATAAAAGATGATGATTCAGACGAGATTATTCCAAAATGTGTACTAACAGCTGATTGGATCATTGATGTATCTGGTTAACACTAGACCTAATACATGCTATGCAGCGAATGTGCTTAGTCAATCCATGAGTCAACCAAGACAGACTCACTGGATAGCAATAAAGCATGCACTGAGATATATACGAGGCACAGTTGGATATGGCCTAAGATATGCCTCCAGTGTGAACTTGAGTTTGTAGGGATATGGCGATACAGATTGAGCAGAGAGTACAGTGGACCGAAAGAGCACATTCGGTTGTTGTTTTAACGTAAAGGTTGCCATAGTTTCCTGGTGCAGCAGGAAACAAAGCTCTGTGGCCTTGAGTACCACAGAAGCAGAGTATATATCATTGAGTGTGTGAAGCAGTGCGGCTTCATAAACTTCTGACAGATTTACTTGAACATTAGATGGATTCTATGTTCATAACCAGAGTTGTGTGAAGCTCTTTGAGAACCTTTTGTTTCATGATACATCGAAACACGTTGAGATAAAATATCATTTTCTGAGACATGATGCAAAAGAAAGTAGTACACATGCTGTACCTTCCTACATATGAGCAGATTGCAGACATCTTCACCAAACTGGCTTGGTGAAGAATACCTCCCTATTTGAGAGGGAGTGTTGATGACTACAACCAAGACAAAGTTCGATTACTTTCGTGAGAGACTTGGCCTGATGGAGAATGCCTCCCTAGCTAAGAGGGAGTGTTGATGATTACAGTTGCGTGAGACATCCTCCAAGACACAGACTGATTGAGTCAACCTGAGAGAGAGCCCATGAGTTGGGTGTGTGGTTCCTATCTGAGACAGAACTGGAACGTAGTGATGGCCTCATCCTTACAGAGAGTTGAGAAGAACTCCAGATAATTCTCCTGTGTAACGCAGTGAGAAAGGAGATCTGTTTTGTTGGACGTGCCCCTGGCTGAGCACAAGGTGAATGTGTGAATTCCCATGAGTTGGGTGCATCGTTATGAGACAGAGATGAAGACGATGTATTAGCCTCCTCTGAGCAGAGAGTTGAGATGATGAACTCCAAATGACTCTCCTGTGTAATGCAGTGGGAAAGAAGATCTGTTGAGTTGGACGTGCTTGTGGATGAACACAGGTGAACGTGATCCTAGTGGCTGGGCACTAGTGAGTGTGGTTCTCCTGTGAGACGCAGTGAGATAGAGATATGGGCATCCCTATGGATGTGCCCCTAGTGGCTGAGCACTAGTGGGTGTATGAGATCCCTTGCTATATTGTTCAAGAGTCAGACTTACCTGTAACCCTAATTGTTATGTAAAGGGTACAGGTCAGCCCCACCTTAATGTAAAAGATAATTAATGTAAAAGGTAATTAATATAAAAGATAATTAATGTAAAAGATAATTAATATAGTAAATATTTTGAGTGATTGAAGTCGGCCCTATTGTGCCAATAGACACATCATTTGATGTGACAAGTCTTATATAAATAAAGGTGAATCCCGATTGAAGAAACACACTTAACATTGTGTCATCTCATAATTTCAGAAGTTGTGGTTTGAAATTGTGAGAATTACAGCACCCTCTTGTGTGCTAAGTTTGGTGATGGTGTGGGAGGTCTTTCTATTGAAGAATATAGAAAAGGATTGGTTGGGTTTTCTTCCCTTGTTGAGAAGGGTTTCCCAGAATACTTCTTGTGTTCTTGTGCATGGTTATTCTTCTTGTGATCTTGGTTTGCTGCAGTAGTTATGGTTCAAGTTAGAAGCTAAACAGAAAAATTTAATTAAATGCATGAGCCATAGCTCATTGAAAACTCAACAATAAGAATGGTTCATAATGACAGCTAACAATATCAGAAAATAGTGTTATAAGGAGCTTTTGATGTTAGACAAAAAAACCTTACTCTTTCTTTGTTAATAATGTTAGTTGTCCTGTTTCTCAGTTAGTGATTCTCCTTCAGCTTGGCACGCCACAACAGCTCCAGGACTTCGATTTTTGTGCCGCAGTATGGCTGTGTGGATGGAAGCAGTTTTATAATGTGCCACATCAGAAGTAGAGGGTGTAGGCATGCATGCACCAGCATCGGGACTTTTCCAATATTTAGTCTTTCTTGTTTTGGATTACTTTTCCAGATATACGCAGCAGGAGATTTGCTTTATTAAGAAAGTGCTTTTCAGTTCAGAATTAGCACAGTTTCTAAATTTAGAATAGCACAAGTTATAAGTGTTTCCAGTCCGTTGTTCTTCTAGGAAGCCTGCTAATTGAGACTAAGCATAATTCTCTAGGATAAGTTTAGGGTTTAGGGTTTTGCTTCTAAACTTAGGCACTCTATTTTTGTAAAACCCTTCTCTTCTTCATCTATAAAAGAAGTTGATGAGTGTTATTCATTCCAGTTTTGAATTAGTGATTAACAAGTTAGTATTTAATAGTGCTGTGTAATTCATCTTTCTGAGTAATAGAAGTGTGATAGTTCTGAGCTTTTCTTGCTGCTGTCTAATTTCCAGAACTATCATTTATGCATTTTTAAATTATACAGTCCACTGTTCTGCATTTTTCCTGCTTACTTGCAGTGTCTACACTTTTAGGTTACAGTCCCCACCTTTGTGTACATACATCACGTTGTTTTGAGAGTAGCATAGACAATTTCAGGTTAGGGTTTCACCTATAAGAAGTGCAGATCTGCTTACTATGAACTGAAAATTCAACAAATAATACTTGAGAAATAGGTAGCCTTGAAATGGGCTGCTGAGTATGAAGTTCAGTTAAAAACTTTGTACTTAAACACGCTCATGCTGGAAGACTAAGCAAATGGGTGACCATCCACGAATTCCCATTTGACAAATTGTATCCACCCATTAATGGGGCCAAAAAGGCAACGTAATTCATTACAAGGTATCATGCACACTCCTATGTGGTGGCCCTAATTGTTCGCTCAGGGGGCTTTTCGCCCAGCTTCAACGCCACCTTAAAAATAAATTAAAAACAATACCAAAGAAATATAACGTAGAAAAAATCAATAATTAGCGCTACTTCATTAGATTTGCATTACTTTTCACCTTACATTGTAAATTTAATATATTATCATGATTATACTAAAGGTGCTATTTAGTAAATAAAACAAGATAGACATATTTATTTATAGCTTACAAACTTGTTTCTCATCATTAGTTATACCTAATAATGTTCTCATAAGCCTCATAATAAGTTATGTCTGCAATAATTCCTTGATCTTCACTTTGTGGATTATTAAACTTGTCTACCAAATCTGGGAGGGTCAAGAATCTTACCAATGTAAGTTGATCTCCTACAGAATACTTTCCTGCAACATCCTTCAACAGCTTCTCCAAAGCTTCATATATTTAATTCAATCATATATTCCAGATTAGAATATGGAGTGTAATAATCTCCATATGCATCTAAGTGAATTTCAATTGTTATATTAATTATGCTCAAGACAAATTTCAATTACTAAACAGATATGATAGACTGAATTGCATAAATAGAAAAAAACCCTATCCAAACTTCTAAACCAAGGGTGGTACAAGTTACACCAATGCTATAAAATTTGATATCATACACACTAAGAAATATTTAATAAATATAGGAAAATGGTGATTCATAGAGTATAAATGGCATGCTTTACAGAGTTTATTATTCTTGACATATGCATTTATAATGTATAAAACAGTTAATGCCGCTGAGGACTTGAAGCACTAGCTGGCTTGTCCTATGAGGATGCAATGATTCATTCACCAGATCGCCGCATACGTGAAGGTCTTGAGATGGCCAACCTATACAATAGCTTAGGACTTCATCTCCCATTGGAATGAAGCTATTCCTACAGTCGCTGAATGTGTGAGGGATGACGATTCCCTGTCACAAGTACTTTGTTAGAGGTGTGTTATAGCGGTTCCGGCCAAATGTGGTCTTCTTGCAGGAAATAAAGTCATCCAGATTCGATCTTAGGAGTTGGATGAATTACTATTGGAATGGGCCTTTTTGGGCTTCAGAGCATTGTCAGGGGAGTAGAGAGGTAATATCCTTTTCCTCATCTTTGTAGAGTTTTGTGATTGCTTCTAGGTTGGAATCTGGATCCTGAGGATCATTGTGTTTGGGTCATTCTTTTGATCTAGGGCCGGGTTCTTGATTTTTTTGCAATGTACACCCCTAATCTGGATTCTTAGAGGGGTCTCCCTTGGGATTGGATGACCTCCTTTCTTCCAATAGCACGGTGGATTGTGAGGAGTGATTTTAATATGGTGGAGTGGGATGGGGACCACTGTGGAGGCAGAGGTTCTATGGTTAGTGGGTTAGAGAAGAAAGCTTGGTGTCGGTGCAAGACTTCTCTTCAATTTTTTTATCCTAATTGGACACATGGGTTTGGACTATGGGGGTTGGTTCACTTGGAAAAATTACAAGCAGGGACAAGATGGAGTGCAGGCTTGGCTAGATCATTTTTATGGCCTTCAGGAGGAGATTGCATTTTCTAGCAAGCTTCACCCAATGGACGTGTTGATGGATGTGACCGGATTAGATCATCTTCCAATTCAGACATTGCTTTTTCTAGGTGATTTTATTAATGCTCCGTTGTCTTCAGTTTTCAAATTATATGTTTCTCATTTAGAGTCGAAGGATTTCCAAGCCCTTCTTCATCAGGTTTGGAATCTCTCTCCATGGTTGCTTGGCACATAGGGGTGGGTCCTTTGGTGGGATGTCACTGCTTGCTGAAATATCCCTGATCCTTGGATCTGGATATTTACTGCTACTATTGGATGTTCTGCTACAAAACTGATACTATGGGGGTTTATGGATGTGTTTCTTGGGTTTTTAGATGTGTTTGTTTAGTTTTATGTTTTGTTGACCCATGTTGACCTCCCTTGGCCTGTTCATGTACTTGATATTGCAGTAGTCTTGTAGTGACATGGCCGCCTAGAAATCCTCACCCATAGCCTGATACTCCCTCCAATAATCATCAAAGATCTCATCTTGAACTTGCTGCCCTTGATTCCCTGTTTGTTGGTTCCCCAAGAACTAAGGCATAAGAGGCCTCGGAATTAATCTACCAGTGGTCCTGGTGCCAACTTGCGCAGGAATATGATTCTTGTTGCCCTCTACATGGTTTCCATTATTCCCATTGGGATCCCCTGCACCATTGTTGCCCCTAATGTGTCCATTAGTGCCTCATTACCATTGTTACCCCCATGGTTTTGGTTTTCCTCGTTACTAGCAATCAATTGTGTCAAGAGTTGTGGCAACTGTTGCTACCCATTGGCTAGCCCCTCTAAGATTTGCAAAGCTCTATCCTCATTATAATCCCCCATGGCTTCTTCTTGTTCTACCTCTGGTTGGTTTTCTTCTACTATTTCTTCTTGGTAGAATATGTTTTTTGCCCCTCGTTGCCTCCTACTTCTGTAGGTGATATACCTTTCTTCATCTCCTTGATTCATGAATCACTAATCCCCTCAGGCTGGCAAGACTGAGGCTCTGATACCATTGTAATGTACCTATGTATTGTTGTTATGAATTTTCCCACGTCTATACCAATTATAAAAAAACATTGTGTGTTGACTTTCATCAAACACTTGGGCTGTAGGTGTTTTCTTACTGCTTAGAACCCCCAAACTCACTGTTGTGGTATTTGCTTGCTTTATGGAGTGTTTATGGTTGATTTCATGTGGTTTAAATATGCCAAATTAACTCTTTTAATACAACAAGGATGTACATAGCAAAAATAGGAAACCCACGACACACACACAGCTGATATATTCAAGGCAACAGAACATAAATATGTTTATTTCATTCCCAACATATAAAAGAACCATAAATACATAAAGATAACTCACAGGTATGCTCGAAATACTTTAGATAATAGTATTTACTTGTTGGTAGAATAGAATCGTCCAAAGATAGTCTTTTATGGCATTGTTGTTGCTGCAAATGAAGTCGACCCAAAAGAGAAATCGCCCTTTCTCTTTCAGAACTTGATTTGGGGAAGGACTAAATCGATCCCAACCAAATATGAACTCCCTCTTAAAGAATAACAACCTGTGTGCAAATAAACTCGAGCTCTTTGCCAATCTCTGCTTATGAAGATGGAAACTCGACCTCCTAGTCTAGATATTCGCCCAGCTTTCCTAAGATGAACAAGCAAGAAGAACCCACAAATGTTCTTGAAGAACTCGACTTCCACAGTTCAGAAGCTCGACCCACTGAAGGAGAAACTCGGCCCAGATAAAGAAATAGACTCAGCACTTAAGAAACTGGTCTCCTCAAACAAGCTCAACCCCAACAATCCAAAACTTAGCCTCCAAAGTGAAGGAACTCGGTTCTCAATGAAGAAATAATGCCCAACTTCAAGAGAGAACTCGACCTCTTGTAAACAAACTCAACTAGCATTGAAATTCACCCCCACTATGCAAACCCAGCGACCTCAGACAAAAAAATTACCTTTACACACAAGAACCAGCTGCCAAATGACAGAAAACTTAGCCACACTGAAGAAATTTGAGTGATCTCTTCCCAATGACCAGCTAGGGTGGATATTTGCACCATTGAAACCAATCTCCAAACTCTCTAGGGTTTTTTCGCCCCAAGAGCCAAAGCTACAAAAGCCCTCTCAATACGATTTTAGAAATTAGCAAGTGAATAATGAGAGACTGCGGCCCTCATGCTCCTTTTTATTCTTTCGTTGACCCTTTTTCGCCATTTTTACCTTTTTAATAAGTTAAAGTGACTTGATGAATTCCCTAGTCACTTAGGCGCCTTTTTTAACTGTTTACTGAATGCAATCTCTTAAAATTAAATTAATTCTCACTCCGATGAAATTAAATAAATTATTAATTCCCTTTTTCCCACTGACTTTAGCCTATGGGAATTACTTAGGCTATTTCGTCATTGTCCCGAAGAACTCACTTGGAAAGGGACATATTACAGTTAAGGGCTACAACTTGGCATATTCACTTCCTAATTTTAATGGTGATTTCTTGCTGATGTAGTAAAAGTTTGCTACAGCCTTTAGGCCTGTTATATACAACTGATAACATTCATTTTCCAGCCCTTCTAACTGTCAAAACAGTTGTTTAAGTATTGGATAATTTCTACTTGTTAAGGGCTTTCATCTAATATCATTACTTGTTGATTTTGACGGTGAAATATTGTGGTTGTTACATCCTATTCATTGTTGGTATAACCTTTAGTCTGCTGCAATTTTATGACAGCAAGCCTTAATTGCTGAGTTGGTAGTGGTTTTTTGGCTTATTTCATAATATTTTGTCTTTGGATTGTTGTGCTAACATTGGTTTTGCAGGTGACATTCCAGCTTACCTTATTTGCTCTCTCAAGCCTTCTTTCTTCAAGCCCTAGTCACCTTATTCATGTGATCAAAGCAGGGATCTTTTCCAAACCATTTGTTCCCACCATTCCCTTGAGGTCACGTGGGAAGCCTCCCTTGTGTTGGATTTATCCATCACTAAAACGAAGGGAGTATTTGCTAAGGTCACAATGCTTCTTACTCCCAGTTCTGTCGCACTAGTGACGCTTGTGGTTGGCTTTGCCCAAGCTACAGTTTGTGTGATAACAAGGACCTCCCTAGAATGCCTAGCCTTATTGAGGACTACTTTATATGCATGATGGACTATGATAGTTGTTGGTCTCCCAAATTGCCATATTAAACCACCTCTTTTTTCCATTATTATCCTACTTCTAAACCTAAAACCTAGCCATAATATCAACAACCTTATGTTTCTAAGCCCTCAAACTTTCCAACAAGCATTTTGAGGCATAGTTGTTTATTTTATCATGTTTCCTAAGTTCTTGATGAATTAATAAAGGTTTTTAAAAAAAGTTTACTAATGAAACAATATCAGTGTTGTTCTTGTACAACAGTTGTTCTGCTACCAGAGTTTAGAGATTCAAATATGTGTGCACGCCCAATTTGAGATTTGCCACATGGGTATTAGAGAACTAAGTGTCAGCATGGACGTGACCTAATGTTTCGCTCAGTCCTCTCTTTGCCAACATGGAGCTCCAAGTCAACAAGCGGGCAAACGTTCCAGTGCCTAGGATGATTGCAAGCCGAGATTCACGAAATTTGGGTTTGTTATTCGTATGTGTCCAACGTCATATGAATAGCAACGATATCAAACCCTGATCTGACCTTTACCCAATTTGTATGAGTGGTTGAAAAGAATCAAAATTGGTTCAATCTTATGGTTTATGTAACTATTTTTCCCCCTCGTTCCACGAGAACAGGGGAAGTCGATTCTATCTTTTAAGCTCAGGAATTTTCTATATAATTTATTAAACTCTGTAAATTAGAATTAGAGAATGTTATAGTAATTTTGTAATCACGAGATAAGTTTGTACCTGTTGTTCAGCATTAGTGAACTCGGTTCTATCCAAATGTAATGCAAACACTGTAGT
Source organism: Picea mariana (assembly GCA_032191745.1). Taxonomy (NCBI): domain Eukaryota; kingdom Viridiplantae; phylum Streptophyta; class Pinopsida; order Pinales; family Pinaceae; genus Picea; species Picea mariana. The sequence goes on along the minus strand of JASDQU010949165.1, from coordinate 38,234 downwards.
TTTCCAATACTCTGTTTTAATAAAATCACAGATTTGGTTTATGGTATCTCTCTGTTCGTAAGCTTGTGAGTTCTTTCATCTCCCTACCAGGATTGGCAAGGGCCCACCTCTCCCGGAACGTTGATCTAAGTGTATCAATACTTAGTCTAGTTTGCTTACTACTTTTGTTTTACATTGCAAAGATTGATTTGTATTAACACAATTAGTTTGCATGGTAACATGTAATGTCCCGTTCTTCCTAGGCAGTCAGGATACCGTGATGGTTTATACAGTTTCCCGTAAACCATTAGACGGATGAGTTAGGGAAACGATATTGGTAAAGTCACTTTCAAATTATAAAGTGAAAACTTAGGAAAAGTGATTTTATTAATATTAAACCCCTCTTTGAGGGTATTTCTCTCCAATTAATAATTACATGAATATTTTAATGGAGAAAAGGAAAAAGTGAATGAATAAAAAGGACGATTGAAGGGGAGAAAGGATTATCGACTATTCATTTTTAAAATTGAGTTTGAGAGAAGAGCTCAGTGAGCAAACGAGGGTTTCAGCTGGAAACCCATTCGGCACTTGGATTCGGCAGTGAAACTATCTGCCCTAGCCGTGGAATCTCGGATTCAGCAGTGAAACTAACTGCCCTAGCCGTGGAATTGGAGAAGACATTCAGGGTTCTCATTTGCAGTCATCGGCATTGTGATTTGGAGAATTTCATTGAAGAAAGGTTTCATTGCAGATTTGGCAGGAAAGAGGGAAAATTCTTGGCACGTGGGCAGTGTTGGGTATTCTCATTGAGGCTTGGCGCGCCCTCATCTTCCTGGCAGTATATTGTCTCTGTGGGCGAGTTTTTTCATCATCAAAATCGTGTGGCTTATTGCTGGGCGCATTCTCCATTGTGGCTGTGTGTTTTCCATTGTGGCTRAGGCATTTACCTCCCAAATCGTGGCTAGTTTCTTTGCTGCAGSGTGGACTCTTGATTGTGATCAYTGTGGGTCGATTTCCTTGGGTGCTGCGTGCTCCTTGCTGGCCGTGCCTCCATTTCTCTGTGGCTGCGTTTCCTTTATTGGCTGTGGCTGCATTTCCTTGTTGYTGCGTGGAGGTTAGTGYGAGGTCCTTGCTGGTYGACCTCCCATTGTGGGCTGTTCCTTGCAATTGTTGGGCGGTTTATTGCTGCRTTGGAGCTGCCATTTTCCTCAATCAAACAGCAGGATCATATATACATGAGTCGCCCCCTATATCAACTCGTGGGACAGTTTTGAGAGAGAATCGTATGGCTGTGTGTGTGTGGTGAGAGTCCTTGCTTCATACAGCAATCTTCCTCATTCATTGAAGAGGTATTCTACTCATTCTAATTGTAATAAGTTCAGCCATGGATATTTAATAAAGCTAGTCTGAGATCGACTATTTTGCTCATTGAATACATGAATGTTTTTTCATTATAATTTTGTGGGTTTTATCCAATGATGAAATAATACACTAGACATTGCATTGGGGAGGTATAAGGGGTTAGAAAACCCATTAATCAGCAAATAAAACTAAGGGACAGCCTGCTGTCCAACCAATTTTCACCTACAGCCATAAATACAGCCACATGCAAACTGTTTGACGAAAGTCCAACATTAAACAAGAAGAGTTTTCCGAACTTTTTCAACAAAGAATATTGGCCAGCTGTGGGCGACATTGATGACTGAGGAAGGGCTGCAAAACATCACTTATAGGCGCAGAAGGTACAGAAGTGTAGAAGGCAGAGAAGAAGAGATGGAGGGTACTCCAGGGAAAAATGCAAATCTGCCAGAGGACAGAGAGGATGGTTTGTTCAGAGGGCTTATGAAAGCCTTACAGGATATTGCAGAGGGCCAGAGAGAGACCCGAGAGTTCATGGGAAGAATCACAGGTTATGCTCTAGGGAGCAAGCAGGGTGAAGAAAGGGGGGAGAGCAGCAAGAGAGGGAAGATGGAAGAAGAGGGAAACACACATAAACCTCATGTTGAGGTGATCACTTCCAGAACCGCCCTCACGACTATAGTGAGATTCCTAGATCTACCATGCCAAAGTTCTTAGGACCAGCGGAGACAGGTACAGGAGGGCAGGTAGAGCAGGACGAGCCACTGGCAGCATATTTCCAAGAATATAAGGCCATGGATCCAGATTTGAGAGAAGCTATGACTTTTGTCGAGTTTTGTAGCTTCAAGGGGAGAAACAGGCCAAGGTTCTTCAACAGGGGTCCCACGCAGAGCTACGAGTTACAACGCACAGTGGGCAAGCTCACTTTACCATACTTCGATGGGACGTCGAAGTGCACTACACGAGCTTGGGTGCAGAAGCTCAACACCTACTTCCAGCTGAACCCCACGGCAGAGACTGATGCCATTAAGTTGGCGACATTGCACTTGGAGGGTGAGGCACAGGATTGGTGGTACCACCGGATGACCACTCTGGGTCATGCCCATATTGTCACCTATGCTGAGTTCACAGGCAGACTGGTGCACCGATTTGACAGACGAGATCCTGAGATGTCTTTTAGAGACTTAGCACAGTTGAAACAGACTGGGTCGACAGATGCATATATATCAGATTTCCAGAGGATATCAGTGATGGTCACCGATATCTCCAAGGCCCGTTTGGTGATGCTGTTCACAGAGGGGCTAACCGAGCCACTTCGAGGATGGGTGAAGGCTTACAAGCCTACTTCACTACAGGATGCAGTTAGCAGGGCTAGAGACTTACAGGAGTCCGTACCTAAGCCCAAGATCACCCCGAGACCAAACTTCCCCACGAAGTTCGATGACAGGACACCACCACAGGGGGATGGCACAAGACAGCAGCAGAGAGACTGGGCAGGACAGCCACAGAGGGATTGGACAGGCAAGAACAGGATGGATGATGCTACCAGGCAGGATCTCAAGAGGAGGAAGTTGTGTTTCAGTTGCCAGGAACCATGGGTACCAGGTCACAGGTGTGCAGGCAAGGCCAAGGCACACTACATAGAGGTGTTTTCTGATAGCAGGGATGATGAGGAAGGAGAGGAACAGGGACAGAAGGAGGATTCACCGACAGTAGAGGCAGAGCAGGCGTCGATGGAAACACGAGGGGTTATAGCATCACTCTCCGGCATACCCAGATTTCACACCTTCAGGATGAGGGGAGGAGTGCAGGGACATCGAGTGACAGTTTTGGTCGATGGTGGGGC
>JASDQU010949165.1:15738-29020 GCA_032191745.1 Picea mariana | reverse complement strand
TCACCACAAAGTGATTTAATACTCACTTTTGCCAAAAGTGACCAAAATTCACTTTAACCAAAGTCAAAGTGAAAATAGACAAAAGTACTAGGTACAAAGTGTCTAATCCTTCCCACATGTGCTAAGGAGGACAAAAGCACATGGGAAACACCTCCCAAGGTACAAATCTCAACACATACATCAGGGTTGAAACATTTACGTCAATGGCTAGAATTATAAATGGCAGATTGTTACCTACTTTCCTTCCTGCCTTGGCAAGAGAGCCATGATGTTATGGAGGGAATCAAGGAGCCAATGGACCTCATGAGAAAACAAGAAATTATGAAGAGTTCGTTCACAAAGGTCAACCAGTGAAGTCACAAAAGAGCAAGGAATGTTCCTACAGTTGCAAGGAGCCTTGGGAGTCGGAACACAGATGTAGGGCCAAAGGGAAAGTGTATTACATTGAGGTGCACTATGACAATGATGATGATGAGGATGACAGATTGGCAGCAGGGGATGCACCATCAGTAGAGCTATATTTTGAGGTTAGCACACATGTGGGACAGGTTGAGGAGCTTGATATGGAGAAGATAGTACCTCGGTTTGACCATTTGGTTGGGCATGAGGAGTATGTGCATAAGGAGGTGGTCTTAGATGCTTCATTAGAGCAGTCCCATGAGACCAGTGACACCCACGCATCTGATGGACAGAGTGATGACCAGGGCTTAGATGTTTTAGCACCTAGGCAGGATGAGATTTGGATGTTGGGTGACCTACCTTTGGGTGTGTTATCCCACAGTTTGTACTTGGATATAAAGGAAAGGTAAATGGAAGGCAAACTAACGTAACTGGAGACTATCCTATCATTGTCACCTCAATAGGATAACTCTTTCTATTTAGGGTGGTATGCCCAGGGGAGACGTCCCCAGTGACCTGAGGTTTTGAGAAGGCAAAGGGTAAAGGCTAAGGCATAGGTTTCCCTCTCACAAGTCACCACCGATCAGAAAGTCCGGCGAAATAGACAATAAAGATATAATAACCAGAAATGTACCTGCCCGGAACAAAGCAACAAGAAACTATATATTCGCAAGATCACTTGTTGGTTAGTACTTCATATAATTGGAGACTTTCTCAAATAAAGCAATTGACTGACAATATTGATGAAGCAAATCAATGATGTGTAGTAGCAATAATCACAATACGTCACTTCACAATAAATGCTTTTAAAAGGCTTCAATATGAACAAGAGCGATTTATCATCAATGTTACAATACCAACATTCATTAGAAGCAAAGACTACTATGCATTAGCCAATCTTTCAATTGCTTAAAGAAGCTAAATGATGCAAAGTATAACTATAAATCAAATGGATAATGGTAGCAATAGGGTTAGTAGGTTAGGGTTAGAAGGTATTAGTAGTTGTTAAAAGATTTTGGAGGTTGTGATCAAAACACTCAAGTAAAAGGTCTTAGACTAGTGCATTCATAGGGCAAATGGAGTCAAAGATAGTGGCAAGAGTTGAAGGAACAATATGATAATAGTAGGGCTAAAGACAAGAGAGTTTAATGGTGAAGTGTTGGTAAGCCAAGGCTTCAACCATCAAACCCTAGGGGAAAACAGCTTACTAAGGTGTAGGCAACCCTAGGCCTTAGCACGTTTTCCTCCTTTAGCTCAATGACAAGGTAAAATCAGCTTGGATGGAGAACAAGAGATAGGGTGTTGCAATGGCAAGGCCCTAGCAATGTCTCCAACACAAAAAGGGCTCCTTGGCATAACCTAGTAGAGAATTAAAATAAGGACACCAACATGTGCTTATTTCCTAGGGTTTATTCCAGCAATTTCATTAACAAAATGCAAGTAAAATACTATAACCATTCAAGTAATGGAAAGATTGCATAAATTCACTTACATTTCCATGCATTCATCAAGCCAAACCCTAGTTGTAAACCTTCCACCAAGAAAAATGCCAAAAATAGCCAAAATAAGCTTTCCTTCAACAAGTGCACACTAGTAATTTCAGACAAAAACCCTAGAAGGGCCAAAAATTTCAGACCTAACACAAGTGTGAGTGAAAGATGATGAATAAAAGAGAGTTTTAGCTCTCTTACTTATACCATACCAATGACCTTAATTTAATTTTAGGTCACAAAAGGCTGACAAGGCCAAAATTACATAATAATATTGTTTTACATTAAATGTCATGATAAAACCCTAAAGCAAGCATAAATGAAGACGTCATGCCCTTTTAGGGTGACGTTAGCCCCTTTTAGGGCAACGTTGGCCTCCTGGAGCAAAACGTTAGGCCCTCTTGGCCCTCCGGATGCTGCCACACATGCCACTTGGCACACAATTGCCTCCCAAAACCTCCATATTGTTGGGTGATGTCATAAAGGGTCTTGGGTGACATCATGGGCCTTCCAAGGCCAACGTCCTAGTGGAAAAGGCATAACCCCCATGGGTAAGGCTCTGCCAAGCCGCCTCTGGTGGAACATCCTCCTCCTCTCTGGTGCAAACCCTCTGATCTGTCTCTGCCCCCTGCTAGGGTCTTAGCATCCATCTGGTGGGCTTTCAGCCCCATGGAGGTCCGAACTGATCAACTCCCCATGTGTACCTGTCCATCTGGGTACCTGCCATCGGGTATGGTCCTGAAACATCAACAAATACGCCCTCCATGGGCTCATAAGTCACAGGGATCATAGCAATGTCAATCACATCTAATCATCAATTTTATTAAACATGTGCATAAAACCCCTTTCACCTAGACAAGTGCTCAAAGACATTATACTAATCTACAAGCCAAGTTTGGAGGAAGTGACAGGGAGTCCTAATTTCCCACATACAAAAACCAGGAATTATAATTGATTATATTGACCTATCTAATGAGTTAGATACCGAAATCAGAGGATGAAAAGAACATAAAGATAATCAGGAGAGCTTGTGGAGTTTTAGTGAGTGATAAGAGTAGATCCTTGCTCGGATCTATCCCAACAATGCTCTTTGAGATGACCTGCAAGCTTCAAATAGAATGTGAGACAAGGTAGATAATAGATTGTATTTGACTAATAACACAACAGAGTTAGCATCATTAATAAATACAAGGCATATAGGCCAGCCACTATAAGTTAGCTAAACCCAACTAAGCAAACAAAGTTTTACTCCAGCAAACTACCCAATAACACAATAATATTCAAAAGCAAAGAGCAATATCACCTCATGAACAAATGGAGCATCCAGACAAGTCTTGAAATCCGCGATTCCTCCAAAGCTATTCTTTTATTATCAATGGAAGAGATTGTAGCAACAAAGTTGCTCCAAGCTCTTCAAGAACAAATGGGTGAAGCAAAGTGACAATGAGAGAGAAAGAGATGACAAGAAATTGGTAGCATAACAATACTTAGAAGAATGGTCTTAAATGAATGAGGGAAAGGTTTCTTTTATAGCATGAGAGACCCAAGAGACCCGTCTTAGATCTTTGACATTTGTCAAAAATCCAACCAAAGAGAACTCAATTCAAGGAAGGCATAAGGCTTTTAGGGTTGAGTGGAGAATAGCAAGTGGGATGACGTGTAATGTGAGTTGGTTGCACAAGAGGGGCACATTAGCCAAGGGAAGGCCCACACTTTTCTTTGAAAGCAAATTTCCCCTTTATTGGTTGATGTTTTCACTTTTTGCAGAGGATGGGGGCACACTTTCCAATGAGGGCGCAAGCTTCAAGGGTGAGTGTAGGTTGTGTGTGTATGGCACACTCCAAGAGTGACGTCGAGAGGCAAGGAGGGGCCCATAGCTCACTTTAAAGTGAGTTGCTAAGTCTCATGTGGGAAAGGAGCGCATCTCCCAAGAGGGGGCGCATTTCCCAATGAAAATTTAATTAATAAGTGAGTTAGGGAGTGTGGGAAAGTTAGGAAATGGGTTGGGTAGGTTAGGATAGGTGTCTCTCATCATCATCAACCTTTACTTCACTCCATTTGATCAATTATTACAAAATTTACATTTTTCCCATGTCACGGGTTATCAATTGAGCACAAATACCCCTATCAAAAACCCAGGGACCTAGTTTTTACATTAATTATAAAAAATGAATTAATTAATTAATTAATTAAATTTCCAGCCTTAGGAAATTTTAGTTAATTTTGATTAATTAAAAAAAAACCTATCTAGACTCTTCGAAATTCCACGAAACTTTTTGCGCTGTCTTACATGGTAATTTACATCATTCCTAAACACTAGCTGCCAGAGGGTGACATCATTAGAACGCCTTTCATCACTTTGGAGGATTTATTACTAGTGGGAGTGAAAAACTCAAGGGAAATTAATAAGGCTAGTTAGGCCAAATTAATATCCTGAGGATAAAAAACACTCAGTGAAAGGAACTCTCCTAATGAAGAAATCCTAAGGTAACTGACCTAACTATGATCCATGCAGACCTATTACATTATTAACCCACGCAAGGGTGCGGAAATTTCGTTTACAAAAATGTGTGCTGGAGCAAAAATTTGCCCTGTAGAACCAAATAGTCTCTGACTTGTTTGCATCTGATGATGCATATCTTCATGGTACATGGAGTTGACCCCCTAGTTGAATAGGTGGTCAACGGGTGCTATTTGGGGCTTGTTTCTTGGAGAAACACCTAACTATAATAGCTCATTGGAACCGGGGCAAAAATATCTACAGGATAAGATGAAGAAAAGTGACTTTCAGTTGTCGGAGAAGTCATAGGGGAGAATTAAGCACTTTTTGGAGTAAAAAGGTACATTAAATTAATAAAGTGATTTTATGAGAAAATATTAAAGATGAATTAAAAGTCACTTGAAGGGAAAAGGTGAAAAGGGGTGTAAAAGAGAGATAGGGGCTCATGTTCTCTTATTATGTTGATTGATTTTTTATGTCTGGCCTCTTGGCTAGAGAGCTCAAGATACTCGAGGGATTTGAGGGTTTTGACTAAATAAACCCTAGAGATCAGCAAGGGAGTGAAAGATTATCTCATTCCTGATCCAAGCTTGGCCAAGGTCGTGAAAGATTCCACCCTCACCATTTTATTTCAGTCTCAGATCCATTCCTTGCATTGTTGCTCAAGGAGGGCGCATCTATGGAGGGTTTCTGCAGATTTGGGGCGCAATATTGAAGGGAGAAGAGTTCGATTTGGTTAGGAGGCTGGGAATTTGGATTATATCTTGCTACAGAGGTGTTTGCTAGCCATAGGGCGCATTTTCTCATCAGTTGGTGGAGGGTTATCACTCTCTATTCATTTATTTTCCAAGCTGGGCGAGTTTTCTAAAGGAGGGTGCACTGGTCCTTGGAGATACTAAGTTTATACGGTCAGATCTGCAACATATTGCCAGAGAATCTCTTCCATGAGTTTGTCTCCTTCAGATCTACAGGATTGCAGCCATTCTTTTGAAGTTTGGAGGTCAAAAACAACAGATACAAGATACTAGGGTGCGCACCAACCAGGGAGGGCGCAACTCTGCTTAGTTATTCAACAGTTTGAAGGAAGGAAACACTATTGGTTTAGCAGATCTTTTGTATGCAACTATTGGAGGCCTCCAGAAGCCTAGATCTCTCTTTTTTACTATAACTTGGAGCTATATTCAGCCACATTCATTATCTATCCATATATGTTACAGATCTGTCCATCTCTTGCACTGAGGTTAGCACATTTATTAATAAAATGCAAATCTGAAGTATTGTGGCCATTTCCTTGTGTTATTCTCTTTGTATCTTGTTGCTTAATTATTGCTTCTTCATATAAATCATGTGTTGCAGCAAAAACCATAAGAATAAACCCCAACGCAACTCAAGAAGACCAAACCTGCAAACTGTTTGACAAAATACCACAACCAGAAAACACAAACTTTCAAGGGTTTCCAAGAAAATCCACTTGGGAAAATTACACCTAGTTAAAGTCACCTCTTTGCACGTGGATATATTGTCTGGATGCAAAAGTGCAGCAACACCATTTAGGTCTATCATGCTTGTGTTAGATTTTCTTACATTTTCAGTAGCAATAGATTTAACAGAGTATTTTGATCTTCTTTTAGCGTTCTACAATCATATACTGGAAATATAAGCAGGATCTAGAAGCAGATAGACAAGCACAAGAAGACACAGATTTATCCTGGGAAAACCCCAAACTCGGGGACAAACCCAACCAACTTTTCTCAGAGAGAATATTTCTGATAATACAGTACAACTATGAACAACCTCTATTCATAAGAGCAAAACCAACAATGAAGAAACCATGATAACAAGTACTTATCTCTCTCCCATAGGGTTTCATCCCATAGGGTTTGAGCCTCTCTCCCATAGGGTTTCATCCTTGAGGCCTTGCCTTAGCAACACCTCAAGGTCTAACCCTCTTGTCCTTGGTCTTATTATTTACACTTGATCCTTCGACTTATGTGTCCTCTACTTTTGACTCCATTAACCCTAAAGACACTGATTTAAGGCCTCCTTTGTCTTGAATAACTTGATCACAACTTCAAAACCTAATACTTTGAACAAAGCCTAACTATACTAACCCTAGACTAAGACTAACCTTACTAACTCATTGCTGCCATCATCTTTTTGCTATTAACATCATTGTGCAACTAACGTTTTACTTGTGAGAAATTGAATGGTTGTTTAAACCATTATTTAAATGAAGTGTTGATTGTTACATTGAATGCCACGTTTCTTTAGCATTTATTGAAGAAGTGTCATTGTAATCATTGCTATTATATAAACATTGACTTCGTCAACATTTATTGCTCAATTGCTTATATATCAGATAGTCATTGATTATATGAAGTACTAACCAAGCAAGTAAGCTTGCATATATATATATCTCTTGTTGCTTTGTCTCGGGCAGGTACATCTCTCTTTTTGGTTATACTTCTCTTTATTGGTTGGTTAGCCGGACTATCTGCTTGGTGGCGACTTGTGAGGGGGAATTTATCTTTTACCCTTCAATCCTTTGCCTTCTCAAAACCCTAGGTCACCGGGGACGTCTCCCCTGGGCCTTACCTCCCTAAACAGAAAGAACCTTCCTATCGAGGTGACATTGGGTGGGATTGATTCAGTTACGCCAGTTTGTCTCTTTACATCTGCCTTTTATCCTAACAACAAACTGCGCGATAACAGTCTTCCTTTGACTTCTTGGAATCTTCCTCTCTAAGAAAAGTTGTCTAGAAGGGAATACCTCCCGCTGCTACAAAACATCAACAGCTTGAAGCATTATTTGCGAGTGTGAGTGCATGAGATTTAGGTCAATCGAGAGTTTTGGGATTTGCTCCTAAAGGTGGTAAATTCCATCTTAGGTCAGTAGCACACATACATGAGGGTTTGAGTAACCTCATCTAGCTAACTGATTTGAATTCCAATTTGGGTAAATTCTATATTTTCTTTCACACAACATATTGCTTCTGAATTTGATCATTAGTTGGTGTTTGAATTTCTTTTTATAACCATCCACTAGTAATGAAGATGGGACAGATCCTAGACACATTCATGCGTATATCAATGGTCTAGTCATGTTAACATGCACAGCCATGGTATTTTATTCATGCTTAATAGCAATTGTATGGATTGTGTTGTCGTCCTTATACACACTTACAAGCGTGGAGAACTCTCCAACCCACTTGGTGTGTCCTTAGACGCACAAGCCTAAGTCTAGACCCACTGTCACCTCGATCTAGACCTCTTTCGTCTAGGCTCACTCCTAGGGAAGCTAAGGGGGGTAGACCCTAATTAATAATGTTAGGTTTTAATTAATGTTCTAGGAGTTCATTTGGTTTTTTATGAGGGAGACCCAACCCAATGACAAGCAAACAATGCAAATGCAACTCGTTTAATGACAGGCAAACCTTTTCTTTGACAATATAACAAATAGTCCAGTGCCTAAAATATACCCAAAGTTTACTTATTGAGGTGAGCAATTAAATATAAATCTACAATATGAAGTAAGACGAGAAATATCTACACAATGAATTAGATAACAAAATGACTATTAGCTTTAGACAATTACTTCTAAATGAACAAAGAATGCTTACAACCAAAAATAAAGAATCTTTGATACATGTAAATATCGACAATGAAAGGAGTTGTTTAAAAAGTAAACTTGCTTGAAAAAGGTAAAGTTGCTTGGAAGGTAAACTTGCTTGAAATGTATATTACACAACTTAAAAAGTAAGATTTCTTTGACAATGAAATTGCACAACTTGAAAAGTAAGATTGCTTGAAAGAAAAATTGAGATGCAATGTTGTGAAAGTTGTGTTGGTTAATTTAAATAAGTTTTAAGTCTCTCTTGAATTAGGGGGATTAAAGTGTGAGAGATACAAGCCTAAACTATGTGATTACCCCAAATTGTTATCCCCTCAACTAAAAGGAATTGTTGGGTGCTCAAGAAGAAGGACAAACAAGGTCCTTCCCTAGCTCCACGGGTCAAATCCGGAATGTTTGGGCGCTCAAGCAAGGAGGACACGTAGTGCCTTGAAGCCGTCCCCGACTTCAACCCCTTGTAGCCTCCCAAGTCACCATTTTTGGTGGTAGAAGCAATAATAATTGGGTGCCTAATTAAACTAACCTCTCAATCCTTTTCCCTTTCTTAGTTACCCAAGATCCACAAAGTGGCAACGGGAGGGAATACGAGGCAAAGACGAAGCACAAATATGATTACTTTGCAATAATTTAAAAATAGACTAGCCTTCATGATATTGCAAGGATGGCTTAGGCCAATCTCTTTGCAAGGTGTGGGCAAAAATAAGCAATTTAAATGACTTTGAAAATAAAGAACAACCCCACAACAATGGCACAAGATGGAGGACAAGCCTATCATTTTTTGCCAAGGTGGGTATAATAAAAGAAATTCAGAAAATTAAATCTAAACCTAGCCTTCACGATATTGCAAGGATGGCTTAGGCCAATCTCTTTGCAAGGTGTGGGAAATATTTTCTAACTAATTACAATATCAGATTTTTATATTTGGAGATGAGAGTGCAAACCCAAGAGACTCTCTTGGGTTGCTTACAATACTTTAGAATAAGAGGAATGAAGGGGGTTTTGGTATCCAAACTTTAGGAAGCTTCTTTGAGTGATTTCGAGCCCAAAAAAAGTAGCAACTCCCCCTATATTGGCGAGAACCTACATAAAACAGCAAGCTAAACTTGTTGGAACATGCTACAAAACACTTAGAAAATGATTAATTTATGTTAGCTCATAAAACAGAAATTTAAATGTGAAAATCTGAATATAAAAATGGAGTTTAAGTGACTATCTTAGATCAGAAAAATGTTCATAAATGAGAGAAGAAGGGTGGATACAATAATAGAAAAAGAACAGAAGCCTTGGATAGTTGAATGAGTGAATTTTCATATCTGCAATTCACTCCTCCAACCCTTTAGTGACCTGCAAATAAGTATATTTTTGTTACACAAGACAACAAGGAGGTGAGAGCATCTAATAAGTTTGCAAAATACTTTCCAAACTTGAAAGAAACTACCACAAAACTAATAGTAATACTACTACCAATTATTCTCAAGAAAAATACTTTGCTTGGGTCTCCAAGTTAAGCTAATGAAAGAAAAAAAATATATAAAAATAGAATGCATCAATATCACCTCACAAGAACACCATGATGAGCACCAAGAAAACTCCCAATGCACACAAGAGATCCTCCAAAGCTTCCTTTATTATTCACAAAATGTTGCTACAAATACTTGTAGCAAGATTTACAATGAGAGAATGGGAGAGAGAGAGAAAAGAATGGGAGAAATTTTGGCATAATAGACTTGCTCTGAGAATAGATTGAGAAATGAGGAGGGGTAGGCACTCTTTTATAGTTGGGAGAGAGGAGATACCCCTCTTGGATGAGCTCCAAGTGTCACACATCAAGGGAAGGAGGTCATCTCAAGGGGGGCGCATTTTTAGGGTTTTGGTAGTGGCTAGGATTTGAAGGGTGAGTGGGGAAGAGGAAAAACACCTTTTCTAACCATCATACATGAAATTAGAGTCAAGGAGGGGTATACTTTGGGTTTTTTCCACCCTCTTGCTTTAAATTTTATTTTCCCATGTGTTCATGAGCAAGGGGGGCACACTTTTCCTTAGGGAGTCACCACTTGTGGTTGTTGGCTTAGTAAGGGGGGTTCTTCTAAGTGGAAAATCACTTTCCCAACTTAGGAAATGCATTAGGAATCATTTTCCCACTCTCTCTCATGACTTTAGTCATTTTTACAAAATTTGGCTATTTTAATTTAGCCAATTATTTGCTGATTTTTTGACTGATTTGGACTCCTTATGGGCAATGACCTAGAAAAACTTGTCCAATTGAGCTGAGACTTGGTCCAAGGGTGTAGGGGATCAGAAAAATTTGATTTGAGTACTCATACCCCTATACAAAATTCCCAAGGACAAATTTTTTACATTTTACACAAAAATAATTAAAAATTCTCAGTTTACGGAAATTTAAGTTATTTAAAAAATCCTATCAAAACTAAACAGAATTCCGCAAGACTCTAGGATATGTCTAGCATGGTCATTTACAACACTTCCAAACCTTAGTCATCCCCTGGGCTTGATCATTAGAACACCTTTCACCACTTTGGAGGATTTATGTGAGTGAAAAACTCAAGGATAATTAAAATTGTAGTTAAACAAGATTAATTACCCGAGGAAAAAAAAAACTCGATGAAAGGAATTCCCTAATGATAAAGTCCTAGGTAACTAGACACAAATTGACTCATGCTAGCATATTACATTATTATCCCACGCAGGGGAGCGGACATTCCGAGTACATAGAAAGACGCGTCGGGGCCAAAATTTGCCCTGCTGAACCAAAAGTCTTCAAATTGGTTGTACCACTAGGTACATATCTTCATGGTACATGACGTTGACCCCCTAGTCGAAATAGGTGGTCAACATTTGGCTCCACATGGGGACGTAGGTTCGATCTCTCTGGAAGAAGAGCATGCGAGAACCTCAGAATCTACAAAACAGAGTGCTCACCAATACCCAACATAAGTACATGTGTAAAATAATAAACCATAAATAAATGATATGATATTGACAATAATCACATAAATGAAATGATTATACAATGAACTATATACATAAATGAAATAATACAAAATTGAAATACTCAAAGGAAAAAAGGTTAGAGATACATTACAAACTTACAAAGGGTGCCCATTTTGGACACCAGGTTGCTCATCATTTGAAAAATAGCTTGAGTTGTTGCCCATTCCTTGGAATATTCATGGGCTCACCATCCAAATGGCTGAGGTAGAAAGAATTAGGACTTGTTATGTCCCGGATCATATATGGACCCAACCAAAAACTGTCAAACTTCCCATGTTTGCCTGGTTTTTCTTTGCCTTTATCCCATAACAACATTGTATCCCCCATTATGAAGTTTCCCTGCCTTGCTGATTTATCAAATTCCCTTTTATCTTTTTCCTGATTTCTGCAATTCTGATCATAAACCTTTCTTCTATTTTCATCTAACTCAATCATCTGATTAATCTTGTTTTGAACTGCATTCTTTCCTATGGAAAAATCTTGATGTAAACCATACGGTGGAAGCTTAAGGTGTATTGGCAATCTAACATCCATACCATAGACCAAGTCAAATGGACTCTTTCTTGTTGAAGCCTTCTTAGTTATTCTTGTTGTCGTCCTTCTACACACTTGCAAACGTGAACTAAGTCTCAATCCACTTAGTGTGTCCTTGGAGGCACAATGACTAAATTCAAGCCCACTGTCACCTCGACTTGAACTTCTTCCGTCTAGGCTTACTCTTAGGGAAGCCAAGGGGGGTAGACCCTAGTTACTATGTGAGATATTAGGTGAAATCTAGGAGTTACTTTTAATTTGTTAAAGGCTGGGGAAAACTATCCTAAATGAGAGGCAAGCAATGCAAATGCAAAATTTCAATGTAAAAGCAAACCTTTCCTTAAGACAACTAAGACTAGTGCCTAAGGTTGGGAAATGAGGTCTGTTGTTGTCCTTATACACACTTGCAAACGTGGAAAAAGTCTCAATCCACTTAGTGTGTCCTTGGAGGCACAATGCCTAAGTTCAAGCCCATTGTCACCTCGACTTGAACTTCTTCTGTCTAGGCTTACTCCTAGGGAAGCCAAGGGGGGTAGACCCTAGTTACTATGTGAATTATTAAATGAATTCTAGGAGTTAATTTTAGTTTGTTAAAGGTAAAGGGAAGCTAGCCTATATGGCAAGCAACCATGCAAATGCAAGTTTTTAATAAAAATCAACCATTTCCCTAAGTCAACCATGACTAGTGCCTAAGGTTGGGCAATGGGGTCAATTAAAGTTACAACAAAAGATCTAAGTACAATTATACAAGAAATAAACAATGTTATAGGATGTCAACAAGAAATTACTTTATACTAGAGATAGTTACATGATGAAATATACAAATGTAATTTGGCAAGATAACTCACAAGGAAAATGACAAATTAGATAATTGCACAAAATATACAAAGGGAACTAATGAATGGTTAGATAATGAAGCATTCAACTTACACCAACTTAAAAATGAAATAATTGAAACATGTTGTAGGTGAGATTTACGATGAAAAAGAATAATCAATTAGATGATCTTACAATTATACAGAGGAGTTAAATTTTATACCAATGAACATGAGGTGTCCACCAGTGTTACAAGAACCGAATCGGAACCGGTAAAACCGGTCGGTCCGACCGGTTCCGAGCCCAGACCGGTTCAAACCAGTCCCTTAAACCGCTTCAGACCGGTTCCATACGGAACCGGTTTTTTTTGCCTGAACCGGCCGGTTCGGTACTGAACCGGCCGGTTCGGTACTGAACCGGCCGGTTCTGTACTGAACCGGCCGGTTCTGTACTGAACCGGCCAGTTCCGTACGAAACCAGTTTTTTTTTGCCAATGAGGCCCGCGACCGGAAAAGTGAGGGAATTTTTTATTTTTTAAAAAAGTTAAGGTTAGGGGCATGCATGGGAAGCTTCTAGAATTGTCTAGAGCCCCTAATGAAGTTATAAAGCCAACCCCACCCCCTCTCTTGCACTCACACTACTCATTTGGCTTCTCTTGAGTTTTTGAGCTAAGGGTTTTTCTTGAGTTTAGAGAGATGATTGCAGGGCTGAGTTGGAGAGGTTGCTAGGCTGCTTTGGAGAGGTGATTGTTGGGCTCATTTGGAGAATTATTTTGCCTCTTTTCTTGAAGCTGATTTGGAGAGTTATTTTGCCGAATTTGGGAGCATATTTGGAGCTGTTTTGGAGCATATTTCTTGGACAGATTTGGAGCTTATTTCTTGGGCAGATTTGGAGCTTGTT
>JASDQU010949160.1:14082-25469 GCA_032191745.1 Picea mariana | reverse complement strand
CCTTTCTATATCACATTTTCTTGAGAATTAAAATGCCCTAGGATTTGGGTAAAATCCCTTACCTAGTTAACAATGTTCTTCCTCTAATATTCTCTCCTTGAATGCCCTCCATTTTCTCTTCCTCATTTTCTCTTATTCTTCCTCGCTTTTCTCTTGTTCTATGCTCTCCTTTGCAGCCCTCTTCGGTTCACATAACTGCAATGTCCCCACTTTGGGACATCATTACATTGCAGAGGTTTATGATGACCAGAGTAGCCAGATGGATGTTATAGCGAGTACATGGATTATTGAGAGGCATTTTGGGGTCCGGCTTGCATTGCTCATCCCATTTCATCATTATGATCCATTCCGCATAGGTTGTCTTTGGTTTCGTTGCATTCCGACAATTTCCATGATTTTGAGTATTTTGAGCTATAAGTTAATTAAATTCACTGAAGAGGCCATTTTGGGCACATTACTCAGAGGAACCTCTCAGTGTAATAGCTCATTGGAATTGGGAGGAGCAACACTATAGGATGGGATGGTGAGAAGTGACTTTCAGTGGTCAGGGAAGCCACAAGGAGAGATAAGGCGCTTTTCAGTGGTAAAAAGGTTAATTAATTAATTAAATATTAATAAAATGAAGTTCACTTTGGAGGGAGAAGGTGAGCAGGAAGTATAAAGGAAAGGCAAGGGCCTCTATTCATTCATTCAGGTATGTTTATCATTTGGATATCTGGCTTCTAGCTATAAGGCCCATCTCTTGGGGGTTTTGAGGGTTTTGACTTAACAAACCCTAGAGGACGATTCAGTGGTGAAAGATTCCACCTAGCTTGTCCCAAGCTTGGTCTCGGGGATGCAATACTCCCCCACACTATTATAGTCCAAATCTACTCAGTTGCAGGAGGATTCTACACCAGTTACAGGTGCAAGAAGAGAGAGGGCGCGCCAGTTGTGGGTTTCCAGCAAGTGGGGTGCACCATCCATTGAGGGAGGATTTGATCTAGCTGAGGTTGGGAATTCCAGGTATTGGTTTTCCTTTGCAGGTGTCATAACACTATTCTTGGTGGATTCTGGAGGTATTTTGGTGGAGGATTTATTTGTATTGAGTGGGATGAATTCCTAGGAGGAGGGTGCACCATTCTTTGGAGGGTGGCTAGATCCAAGGGTCTAGCAGGTTCTTGGATGATTTGAGCACTTAGGTTTTTATTGTTGTGTCTCGATCTATCATTCTAGTAGTTTTGTGGAGCCTTTGGAGGTCTCTAGGAGGGAGGCCAAATTATCTACGGTTTCAGGCATCTAGGGGAGCACACCATTTTGTGGAGGAGAGGCAGATCCACGAGTTTGGGGAGGATCTTGGATATTTGAGCACTTGGGTTGTTCTTGCAATTACCCAATCTATTGTTTGGCATATTTATTGGATCATTTGGACATATTTGGCAATAGGGCCGAATTGTTGAGGCTATTCAGTGATCCAGTAGGGCGTGGCATCTTCCAGCTTGGGGGTTGACACTTCATATGACCCAGATCTTCTTGTATTGGTATTCCTGGTGTATTCAGCCTTTGGAGGCTTATTGTAGTATTCTATTGGAGCATTTTGTAGCAGATCCTATTATATCAGTGGATCCATCTGTTGAGCATTCCAGATCAACATCTTCATTATAGAAGGTTCTTCTATTTATGAATAAAATCAGATCTGAGATGTTTTGGCTTGTCTATCATATTGTTGATGTTGCATATGGTTGAGGTATGTTCCATAACAATATCTTCTTGTTTATTACTACAACACACATATAAACCATCAATAAAACTCTAAGTGCAACCTAAGAGACAAGAATAAGCAAAGTGTTTGACGAAATACCACAACCAAAAAAGGTTTAAAAAAGACATCCAAAACCATGATGTTCCTTAGCTTGTTTGGTGATTCTATAAGTAAAACAATTGGAATTTCCAAATCAAAATTGATAGAGAAAAAAAAATAAAAATAAAATAACCCTTTCTATATCACATTTTCTGGAGAATTAAAATACCCTAGGATTTGGGTAAAATCCCTTACCTAGTTAACAATGTTCTTCCTCTAATATTCTCTCCTTGAATGCCCTCCATTTTCTCTTCCACGTTTTCTCTCTCTCTTATTCTCTTATTCTTCCTCACTTTTCTCTTGTTTTATGCTCTCCTTTGCATCCCTCTTCGGTTCACATAACAAAAAAGAAAACCCCAATGCGGACTTTTATGCCCTAGTTTTTTATTTATTTCATTTAGCTAGTATGTTGCTACTTTAGTCACTATGTTGGCTAAAACAATAATGTCATTAACAACATACCAAATTTATGTATAGAAGGGGTTAATAGGCCATTAATGGGTTAAGGGGTGAGCTAATGGCTTAAAGGTAGATGGGTTAATGGGGTCACTTGGTTAGGGGGTTTGTGGGTGATAAGATTATTAGGCTACTTAGTCAATGAATTAGTGGACAAGTGGGTAGGGAATCCATGGGTGAGTGGGCTAGGGGTCGATGGGTCAATGCAATTAATATATTGAACCATGATCAACTATATTCCACCATGCACAATAAGGTTATCTTTAGTCAATTGATGGTCAATCTTGGTTAATGATGGTTGGTATGGTTAATGTGAGTCAAGGGTTAGTGGGAAAGGGGTTATTGGGTTAGGAGGTTTATAGGAGATGGGATTATTGGGCTAGTCATTATGGTCAACCATGGTCAATGGTAGCCATTAGTGGTCCATATGGTTAATGAGAGTGGAGGGTTGAAAGGTTAATTAGCTTATCAATCTAGGAGGTTTACAAGTGATGAAATTATCAAGCTACACAATCAATGGATTAGTGGATAATTGGCCATGATGTCTGTGGATGAGTGAGCTAAGGGTCAATGCATTCAATATGGTGAACCATGATCAACTATGTTCCACCATGGTCAACAAGGTCAACAATGGTCAATTTCATTTAACAATGGTCCATGTGGTTAATGAGGGTGATGGATTGATGGGTTAAAGGGGTTGTTGCAGGTTTAGAAGGTCTGTGGGTGATTGGATTATCATGCTACTCAATATGGTCACTAGAGGTCAACCATGGTTAACGATAATTAATGACAATCAAAACTGGTCCACATGGTTAATAAGGGTCGAGGGTTGATGGGTTAATGGGGTTATTGGGCTAAGAGGTTTGTGGGTGATCGAATTATTGGGCTACACAATAAATGAATTAGTTGATAAGTGTACATGATGTCTATGAATAAGGGGGTTAGATGTTGGCATGTCAATCAGGTTAATATGGTGAACTATGGTGCAAATGGTCTATATAATCAATATGGTCAACAATGGTCAACCATGGTCAATGGTGGTCAACATCGRTCATTAATGGTCCATATGGTCAATGTGTGTGAGGTCTTGATTGGTTAATGGTGTTATTGGGCTAGGAGGTTGGTGGGTGATGGGATTATCGAGCTACRTGGTCAATGAATTAGTGGATAAGTGGACATGGTGTTTGTGGGCGAGTGTGCTAGGTGTTGGTAGGTTAATGTGGTTAGTATGGTGAACCATGGTGCATATGGTCAACAAAGGTCAACCATGGTCAATGATGGTCAATGACAATCAAWKATTGTATACATGGTCARTGAGTGTAGTGAGTTGATGGGTTAATGGGCTTATTAGGCTAGGAGGTTTATGTGTGATGGGATTATCATGCCACGTGGMCAACATATTAGGATAAATGGGCATGAAATTTATGGGTAAGCACATTAGGGGTTGGTTTGTCATTGTTGTTAATATGGTGAACCRTGATAGACTATGATCTACAATAGTCAACAAGGTCAACAATGGTTAATCACGGTCAACARTGGTCCATATGGTCATTGAGGGTCAATGGCTAATGGGTTAAATGGGTTAGTGGGCTAGGACATTTGTGGGTGATGGGATTATTAAACTAGTTAATATGGACAATAGAGGTCAACCATGGTTAACAATGATTAATAGTGGTCCATATGGTTAAGAGGGTGGAAGGTTAATGTGTAATGTGGTTATTGGGCTAGGAGGTTTGTAAGTGATGGGATTATTGGGATACATAATCAATGCATTAGTGAAATACATTCATGGGAAAGTGAGTTGGGGGTAGGTGGGATAATATGATTAATATGGTGAACCAAGGTTAATTATGTTCCACCACAATCAACAAGGTCAACATTGGTCAATGATGGTCAACCATGATCAACAGTGGTCCATATGGTTAATAAGGTGGATGGTTGATGGGTTAATGAGGTTAATGGGCTAAGAGGCGAGTGGGTGATAGGGTTATCGAGCTATGTAGCCAATGGTTTAATTGATAAGTGGGCACATTTTTTATGGGTGAGCAAGCCAAGGGTTGGTGGGTAAATGTCATTAATACAATGAACCATGATCGACTGTGGTCCACCATGATCAACAAGATCAATAAAGGTCAACCACAATTGATGTTGGTCCATATGGTCAATTAGGTTCAAGGTTCAATGAGTAAAAGGGGTTATTCGACCAATGGTCAACCGTGGTCAATGTTGGTCCATATAATCAATTAGGTTCAAGGGTCAATGGATTAAAGGGGTTATTGGGTTAAGACAATTATGAGTG
This sequence comes from Picea mariana, assembly GCA_032191745.1. NCBI lineage: Eukaryota > Viridiplantae > Streptophyta > Pinopsida > Pinales > Pinaceae > Picea > Picea mariana. The sequence continues at coordinate 20,874 of JASDQU010949160.1, read as the reverse complement.
AAGGGATTATCAAGCTATTCAAGATGATCAACAACAATCAACTGTGGTTCGTATTGTTAATGAGGGTGGAGGGTTGAGCAGTCAGTGGGGTTATTCATGCACTAGGAGGTTTGTGGGTGATGGGAGTATTGGGCTACATGATCAATTGATCACTAGATAAGTGGGATCACCATTTATGGGTGAGCGAGCTAGGGGTTGGTGGGTCAATGGATTTAATATCTAGGAGAACCATGATTGACTATGGTCTACCATGGTTAACAAAGTTAGCAATAGTCAGTGGTGGAAAACGATGGACCATCTAGTTAATGAGGCTTGAAGGTTGATGGGTTAAAGGGCTATTGAGTTAGGAGGTTTGTGGGTGATGAATTGATTATTGAGTTATGTGACTAACAACTTATTGGATAAATGAGCCTGACATTTGTGGGTGAGCATGCCAGGGGGTGGTGGGTTAATATGACTAATATGGTGAAACATGATCAATTATAGTCTATATAGTTAATATGTCAATAGTGGTAAAGCATGGTTAATGAGAGTGGACATGAGTTAGTGTCTTTGGGCGCACAATGTGTTAGTTGGTGGTTGTGTTAGAGGGCTAGTGTAATATTTTGGGGTCAAAGTGTATTAACACATGAGTGTGTCAGAGATCACAAGGGCCAAGAGTATACTAGTGTCATAGTGGTTAGGGATGATTATACTAGAGATGATCATAAGAGTTAGGAGATATAGTGTATACAAGGTTGTAATGGTAGGGGTCTTGATGCGTTAAGAGGTCTCTATATTTGGGGGTCATATTGTGACATCGAAGGATGACTTTGTTAAAGGTTTTAAAAATTCGAGGGTATAGTGGGTATGGGGATTTGAACCTTTATGGGGGGTGTGACAATGTCATGCTTCACTAGTGAACCAAGCCCCCATTAACAATTTAACGTCAATGTTGTTATTATTATAACTACTACTAGTACTTATTGTTTATTTATGCATTATTTATAACTACCATTATTTGTTTTTGTTATTATTATTAGTTTTTGACGTTTATTTGGTGTCAATCTAAGACTCAAGAATGTCTTCAACTTGGGCCTTATTTTTTTGGCCTATAAATATGCAATTTTAGAAATGTTACACTTTACAAAAGGAAATCGTGGTAGTCATTTGGTAATACATTTGATATGGACTCTATAACATCCCATGTTAAGACCATTGTTGTAGAATTGACAATTTTTATGGGGTGTTGGGATAGAGAGATTGTTTGGATGTTTTTTGGGTGGTAAATCACCCAGAATATTGGTGTGTTATGTTCCTTATTATCATCCCTTGACAACTAATCATCACAACATGACAACAACCCTCCATTTTCTTTGTGACCATATTGGCAATGATTTCCAAACGTCACTTTATGAGGACTTGGAAAAAAGACATGTTTACGACATTTAGTATTCATAATTCACTACAATTAGTCATGTCACATTGCAATGAATCATTTTCAACATTTTGTATGCAAATCATGGGGTTTTCATACATCATAAATAATAATTATTAATTCCTACAAACACCGTAAAAATCATAAAAAAAAAAATCAGACCCATTTGAAATAGTGTCATTACCCGTGATGTTAAATAAATGACTAACATCTTACAAGCCCTAGTTAAGGTCCAATGCCTTTGCACCAATGATCCTCCCAAATGTTGACTCATATCCATCTTCACATGGGTTGTAGAAGAATCAGGGGGAACCTTCTCCTATGCCAGTGGCATTAACTTCTATAGATAGTTTCCCTGAACTATAGATCAATCCAAGAACATGGTTTGTCTTGAGGGTTGATTTTAAAGGTATTTGCTAACCATAATTCTTTGCCATAATCGATTTCAAATATGAAGAGGTCATAGATCTTTTTTTCTCCCTTGAGTTCAGATAATATCATTAGGTCTCTTTGTCTTAAGCTACTTTAATGTTGGAGCAAACACCCACGAGCTTGCTATGTTCCTTTACCGACTTTGAGGAGTCCATAAAGAATCTAAGAAACTTTTGTTGTAGGATCATTAAATATGGAGCATATGTATTTGGAATAAGACTTAGGTTGGACTTGGGCATTACCACCTTGCTTGTCGAATTTAATTGCTTGATTAGTTATGCTTGTATAGTTTCGTTTATCTTTTATAAGAATTGAATTCAATCTTTTGATTTGATCGTCCTTATACACAAAGGGACTCTTCAATATTGTAAAATTACCTTTTAGAATCAATCCTCATTTAAGCATATTAATTTACATACAATTTGTCGATTATGGTCAAGCAAGGTGATTTTTTACTCTAAGCGCAATATATCATACAAATTTCTTTGGTTTAGATGCTAAGTTCCAAGGGATACCTATTCAACCAAAAAATTTCAAGACTTTGCACTTGACCTTAATTTTTCATATAATGATATAACATTTATGTGATATAAACCACAATAAAGTTAAAACTCTAATGAAAAATTTATAACTCTATAACTTTACTAGTTAACCAAAACTCATTGACAAAATTAAACACTATTTAAAACTAAATTTATATAATATCTCTTTCTTCTCTAAAATATCACAAATTCCAAGTTCCAATATAATACTTCCCAACGACCTACATCACTTGCCAAGTATATGTCTTCTACAAATAATTGGTCAGAGATAATCAACTTCTCCATTATCTGTATTTATTTATATACCTACATCTTGTAACTAGCTTAAATTACACAATTTCCCCTTTGCTATAAAGATATAAAGGAATATAGAGAAAGGGGATAAAGAGACATCCATATCTTAGCCCGAGTAGGAGAGAATTTTGTGAATTTCAAGTAAAACATTATTAAAACAAAAAAATGATTTAAGCATGCTTGGCAACCAAAGAATCATGTGCCAAAAAGATGTTCAAAAGGGTAGAATGAGACATCCCTATATTAACACCCAGCAATAGAAAATCAATACTACAACATTGGTTGAACCTCACCAATAACTTGTAAACCAATACTACAACATTAGTTGTTTTAATCGTTCTTACCACCAAAAGAATATTGTATCAAAATAATACTTTTGACTTTGAGGATGGATTGACTATGAGGATGGACATTATTAGCTTTTCGTTTTAATAGCAACAATTTATGAATGTGTAGGAATATTGAGGGTTTGGGTGGAATTTAAAATTTTTATGTACCAATTTAAAAGATTATTTAAAGATATATATTTTTTAAATTTAAAGATAAAAGTTCTTAAATTGATGTTATATCATTTTCATTCATTTCGATATTAACAAAATTAATACTTTTAGTCACAGTTTAAATGTTCTATGTTTTGGTTTTTTTTTAGGTGATATTGTCTCATTAAATTTGTTTGAAATTCGATGAGAAATTGTTCGATCTGCAGATTTCAGTGGTTAAATATGTATAATCCGAGTGTCCCAAGGGTTTTTCAAGGCGCTAAATCCATTTATGTATTTAGAAATGCAATTTAAACAATAGAAAATTGTGATTTTGCATAGATTTATATCACTGAATTCCGATGAAAAATACCAAATCGTAGAACATTTAGACAACACTGTAATTTTACTATCATATTTTAGAAACCTTCTTTAACTTATAATTGTTTTTTTTTGTTAGATAAATATCCCTGACTTGCGAGATTGACTTGTGGTTGAGATGCCACGACCCAGGGGCATCTAAGCCGTCAAAATCACCTCAGGATCGCACCCGACCTGGACCGCACCAACCCTTAACATGGATGGATTTGAGGTGTCCCCAGAGGTTTCAAACCGGTGACTTCACTTACAGAGTGACTTAACAACGCACTCCCTCACTGACTGCTCTACACCACAGGGACTTTTGTTAGAGGACATGGGGGTGGGATTTAATCCACTTATGTGTGCACGAGTCACGATATTATTTAATATAATATCTATGGGTGCAACCACACGTTCGATAACTACCTCAAGGTGCCCCCATGGCTCCAAGTTAGGCCCTCACGAGAATTGAACCTTGCCCAACGATGAAAAACTCCTCGCTTTTCACCATTGGATCCAACCCCTTTGGGCAACTTATAATTGTTATTTAGTAATACGTGCAAGCTATTTTATTACAATAACCTAAACTTATATTGATGTTTTGTTCACAACTCCCATCAAATCTTCGTAAAATGAATTGAAAGAATAGTAATATGAATTTAAAAATAAAAATGTGTAAGCAAGCATGTGTATTAAATTTTTTATTAATTTAAAAAAAATGATAAATATTATTACAAAAAAAATAATATAAAAAAATTTCAACAAAATATTTAGTCACATTCTTTAATATTGACAATAATAATTTAGTTTAAGGGTGGTAGGCATGGGATAATTTTACATTTTGATGGAAAACATAAAGCAAGTTTTGAATAGGGTTTGGGCAAAGCTACCAACAACCAGGTTGAGGTGCCATTTCTCTATTAAGGGCTTTAGATTCTTGGTCCGAGGAAAATTAAGAATATAATTATCATTAGAGACTCAACAATTAATTATAAGACTCATGTGTCATTGCTCCACTTCGTTTGATGGCAATATAGAAAGGCTCATCCCGAGAATCCAAAAAGAGGACATTTGCTTTGAATCTATATAGTATTTGCATGTCCTAAGATATCGAAATTGTCAGGATGACCATTTGGCCAATGAGGCCTCTCTCCTAGAAGGTGGAACCCTTAGAACAAAAGGGGATATCCTTTTTCCCAATTCCCTAATATCACAAGAATGAATAATCCAAAGTTTTGCATGTCATTCACCATCCAGGCCAAGTGGCATGTCAAATTTAAGACGTGAGGACATAAATCAAAGGCCATCATAACCCCTGGGGCAACGTTTTTAATTAGGTTTGATTTTGAATTTAGGTGCAGGTGGGATAATGGAGTCTTGGTGAGTATCAATCCATGCCTAAATTGGGTGGTGGCTTCTTGGTTCTTCTGAGCTACATTTTTCTCCATTAGTTCAATCACAACCTGGAAGCGCCTCTTCTTAGTCTGTATTTGGTGTTTGCCTATGTTGGAACATCAAGCATTGTTGGTTCATCACACATCTCCTGGATTCAGTCAGTCAAGAGGTTGACCTACATTTGGATACAGTCGGTCGGGCGATCGACCAGAATAATGCATTAGTTGGTCAAGTAGTCGATGTGTATGTCGGTCGAACAATCGACCTACAGTCGAGTATAGTCGAGTGGTGGATCGACMCACCCAACAATCGACTACAAGTTGGATGCATAGGCAGTCGGGTYGAGCATCCTTGTCGAGTTGACTCGAAAACGTGGATTTGGCAGAGTCAACTATAATAGTTGACGGTTACATGTGGGCAAGATCTTTCAGATTCCATGGAAGTTGGTTAGATATTGAGACTATAAATAGAAGCCCCATTGGGTCATTATCATCATGGAGATTGTGCAATAGATCATGCCGATCAATATGTGCAACATGCACTTTGATGTTCTGATCATAATGCGTTCTACTTAAGTGTTGTAAGTGTGTCTTTAGACACCACCTTTATCTTCGAAATTTTATTGCTCCTCTTCGATTATCTGTAGTACCATGTTCTCTGTTCATGTCGTGTTCCACTGTATTCCCCAACATGGTAACAGAGCTAGGTTTAAAACCTCGACCTGTTATCTACAAACCTTGTCGAGTTAGATCTGTTGTGTGATTGACTCTAGGCTAGTGGTTTGTTGATTGGAACTTATTGAAACATACCAGTTTCTATCTAGATATATAAGATGGCTTCAAAGATTGATCATGTTGTTCTGAACGGATCAAATTAAGTAATATGGGCACCGGATATGGAAACCCTGATGAAGAGCAAAGGACTGTGGAAATATAAGAAGGTTGTGATTCCAGATCCAACAAATGATCAGACAAATTTCATTGTTGATGGTAAGAAGGATGAGGCTGTAGGGGTCATCACGGCCTACATCTCATGAGAGATTTGATTTCACCTCAGTGGAATCAACTGCCCTTGTCAAGTTTGGAAAAAGATAAAGTCATTGTTCGACCGAGTCAACGAGAGCCACATCATGTAGTTGAAGAAAGAGTTGATCTCTCTTGATCCTCATTCCTTTGAGAGAATGGAGGATTATTTGGCATGTGTCAAAGAACTTTAGTTGAAATAGAGCGAATGTGGAAAGAACTATCAGAAGAAGGATGGACAACTCATTGCGCTGGTCTTGATGAACTTAAGAACACCATTCGACGTGTTCGTGTCGACTTTCCACACCAACTGGCAAGCATGAATGGAAGATGGTAAGGATTGCACTTCTGAAGCTTTATGTGGTCTTTTGATTACTGGTCAACATAGACTACTTGAAGAAGGCAAGCTTGGTGGTAAACGCTAGACCCACTTGCTTAAAAGAAAGAGGAAGATGGATCCCATGGATAGAGTATGATTAAATGCCTCTACACAGAAACCTGCATAACGCGACTAGAAAATGTAGAGACAGACAAATGCACCACAATGAAGTCGAAAGAAGAAGATATGTCAGTACTATGGAACGACTGGACATGTGGAGAAAGTCTTCTATAAGAAGAGATATGATTTAGAGGAGAAGGTTAAATGACTTGAAGGAGATGTGTCTAACATTGTACGCTAACCCATTGATAATTTCACCTTCCAAGTCGGGACTTCTAAGGCATTGTTGCCTCATTCTACGTAGAATGAAGTTGTAGTCAATTCTAGGTGCACTCATCACATGACTAAGGATGCCTCCTTATTCATGTGGTTGGATGAAGCTAAGGAGAGGAAAATCTATGTTGCTGATGAT
>JASDQU010949159.1:32808-47253 GCA_032191745.1 Picea mariana | reverse complement strand
AAAGAGAACATCTATCCATTGTCACCTCAGATAGGTATTCCCGTCACTTTAGAGGTGAAGTGATCACCTCAAGGGGGGAATCTCGGGTGACCCTAGGGGGAAATGAGATGGAAAATGATACTTATGAATGGATGCCCCTATAGTTCAAGTTGCTAGATATAAAGAGGGTTGAAAACGAGTCTCGGTGGCAGTTAATGGTTGCCAAGAAGTTCAAGCACCTGTAGTTGATGGCAGTGCCTGCCCGAGACACAAGAAAATCCAATTATACAAGATATATGTTAGGTGGACAAGCAAGTTAATCTTTCTGTCCCTATTTGCAGCAATCAACAGAGATATATATCAGCAAGAAACAATCAATAAATCCGATAGATAATATGCTAAAAGTCACGTAAAAAATGCAAGAGAGAAACTAGGAAAACACTAGCACAACTCAAGTAAAATAGCATGAGACTTTAGCATTGAAACAAGGTTGTAAGAAAAAGGTATTGCAGAGATACTATTCAGCCTTATGACTATAGCAAACAAGTTGTTACAGCAGAAAAACCAACCATCAAAACTTGCAAGTAATCCACCCAAAAAATGCGTTGGGATTAGTAGATGGTAGGGGCAAAATATTAGCAACTTCTGACGTTTGAATTGTGAGTTATTCAAGAAAGTGTTTAGGGTTTGCTTCAGCCCTAATGACTATAGCATTAAACTTATTACATAATCAAATTGCTTGGCTAAAAGAGAATGCCCTTAGGGCACAAGAATGCCTATAACATGTAGAAGAAATTCCAACTTGAACAATTCCAATATCTCGTAGTTCTACGTATCCCAATGCAATGATTTATTTCTCCAATGCAAGAGATTAGTGCCTTTAACTATTAGGTTATGGAGTCTTTAAAAAGAAAGAGCTAGTTGTGCTACCTCCTTGGGGGTGTAATCCCTTTTACTCCCCAAGTTAAGAAAAACTAGATAAGGAAAACCCTAGGAGGGTGTAAACCCTTTTACTCCTCCTAGTATTCCTTTGTGCAACACCTTATTTCAAGACAAAATGATGGCTTTGGTGGGGTTGTATGCACTTATACTCCCCAAGAAGCTTAGCAAATTAGACTTGTAACCAAGAAAAGAAGCAACAAGATGGATTCCTTACCTAGTGCAAGCATAAACAAGATAAACTCCTTCTTTAACCAAGAAATATTCACCATAAAGCAAGAAAAGTACCCCAAGAAAGATATCGCATCGCTTCTTCCACCAATAGCAAAGACAAACCATAGCAAGAGAATATAACCAAGAGAGATAAGGAGAATTTCCCAAGTAGGGCACAAATTTCAGCTAAGTATCCTCTCACAAGAGGGAGAGTTATGATAAAATGAGATAGAAATTATCTCTATTTATACAAAAACCTCTAATTAAGAGTTTGTCCACAAAACTTAGGGTAACCACAAAGTAAGGGGACAACAACCCTTACTTTTCCCCTTTACAATATAAAATTCAAATTTAAATTTAAAAATTGCACAATAGAAACCCTAAGGTGACATCATCCATCTAAGGGTGACGTCTTGACCCCTTGAGCAAGTCGTTAGAGTGGAAGGTTGAGGTCGTTGGGGCTTCTAGAGCCTCCCTCTCATGCGCTATAGCCTCCTCAAGTCATCTCCCACCAAATCATGCCAAGTGTCAATGAGTAGCAACTCTACCTAGTACCACCACAACTTCAACCCTAGGTGACGTCAAGCTCTCTTTGTATTTTTGGCCCCAAGAGTAAGTCGTTGGGCTAGTAAGAGGTTGGGTTAGGTCTTCCATGGTGTCATCTCAGGCCTCCAAAGGCAATCATCATCATCCGGCATGTGGACCCTGGTATCCAACCTGTGGGATTCAAGCTCCAAGGTAGCCCAAGATAGGCTTGTTCTTCCAAATCCATCCACCAACTAGGTCCTGCAAAGACAATAAATACACCCTCAAAGGATCTCAAGTCAAATGCATCATGATGAGTAAATCAAATCAATAAAAGATCCATCCAAGCATGTAAATCCAAACTACCTCGTCAAAATAAACAAGCGCTCAAAGACCCTATGCAATTTTCCAAGTTTAGGTATGAGAGGGACAAAGCGACCTATTGTGTGGATCGTACCTCTAGTTTAGGAGTGTTTCCAAAGTGTACCTTTCTCTAAGTAATGTGGATGAAGTGACATGGATGGGGGAAAGACTCTTGGGCATGGGGTTCATGACATACAAGGGATTGTAGTGTCTCATTTATGGGTGCCTTTGTGGAGGGTGTGTTGCACCTTCGTTTTCCATGCAACCTTTTTCAAGCCCATTTATTGCCTTTTATTCTTTTAATATGTTTCCAAGTTGAAGCCAAGGTGGGGCTTCTACCTAAGCATGAAAAACAGTGCCCACCTTGACTCTACCTTGGTCACATGATGCTTTCCCAAGTTGAAGTCATGTGTGGGGCTTCTACCTAAGCATGAAAAATAGTGCTCACACATGCTCCACCTTGGTTGGCATTTTGCATTAGTTATTTTTTACGGGTCCCATCAGTTTCTTATGAGAGACATTTCATTGTCCTCAGGATCCTTGGGCAAGCGTCTAGAAGGTTCATGAATGGATTTTATCTTTTTCCAGCTACAAGCCTCTGGGCCTTCAGCCCCTTCTTCCCATGAAATGAGGAACAATCTCTTCTTGGGTCAGTACACCCGAAAATCCCAAAAGGTAAGGAGATGAGGGGATGAAGTGTGGAAAATGACAAGTATGGTCGGGAACGACACGATGACTCGTCAAGAGGACCTCCTAGTAGAAAACCTATGCACAAGGGTGACCCACTTACTAGGGTGCAATGTCAACCACCAAAGTGAAACAGGGAAAAGAGCATAATGTCCAAGGAGACGTTACATAATCAAAAGCAGTTTAAAATGCACAAACTCAAATGCCTCAAATATTGAAATGACACTCACCATAATACTTGGCTTGTACCTCATGGAGCAAGACTCAATGTCTTCCGAAAGCCAGCTGATGTGGTGGATACCCTCATGATGAACCTGGAACCATGGTGGTGAGGTGGGTCTCTGTCTGTGCAAGCAGACATTGTTGGTCAAGTTGTCTCTTGATACTCCATGTCTACAACCTGAGGGCCTTGAGAGATCATCTCCTTAGTTATCCCTAGGAGTTGGGGATAAAAGGTACCAAATTGGCCCTACTTGTCCGAGTCCATACCTACTCAATCGAGTAAGTACTAGACGCCACCAACATGCAAAATTCATTTTTTCTTTAAAAGGGTTTTACTAAAAACACTGGCAATTAATGGTAATGTTAAATTCTTAAAGTAAAAGTTGACATTTCCTTTATCTTTCCTTTTTAAGTTGACATTTCAGGATATTTGAGAGTGGTTCCAACCTCATCGTACTTCATATGGAGAAAGTAGAATTTCATATCCCATTCAAAATTCAACAAACTTAATAGTTTTCAGGATTTCAGGATTGGTAGGATTGCAACATTTTCATTGGATTCTATCATGTATGAGCATTGAGGGCATGGGATTGGCATTTAATCAAGAGCACCAAGCCCTTTATGTACCTCAATGTTGGTCGTATTGATTATAAGGCTTCGATTAGTAGTTTCATCAAAATTGGGAGGTGTTGACGGATGTCCCTAGAGGATTGAGGTAGAGGCAAAGGCTAGACAAGAGGCAAATGGTGATACTAATGATGAGGTGATGGTGGAACATTGTTTGTCTTTTAAATATTCTTGCTCATTTATTCATAATGGTTTTTTTCAAAGTTTAAATAATTTGTTGGAATCATGGTTTGGAATCTTTAAAATATAATTTATTCATTAAAATTTAAATATTTTATGTATTTTTTTAGTAAACCGAGTCATTAAAAACAGGTTTCTTTGAGTCAATCTGAGTTCGAGGTGACCCTCGACCAATTTCGAGTCCAAGTTCGAGTTTTAAAACATTGATAAAAAAAGGCCATTCTATGTTGAAGATATCATATTTGACAATGGAATAATGACTTTTCTTATTGTTCAGCTTCTACACTATTACATTTTATATCAATTGGTGTCAAAGCCAGCTTCCACAAGAGATCTATTCCCTTCTTCTTTAAGCTTCTGTAGCCATTACAGGGATCCGCCCCCTCTATATGCCACAACATTTTTTTTTGCGGAGTGTCACACATGGTGCCTCACAAAAAATAGCAAAATGAAGACATTCTCTCACAGATCTGTAGATTCAGTTTTTTTTTTTTAGCAACAATTAAGGTTTTTCCAGCAGTAGATTCAAGTTATCCAACAGAAAAATCAAGTTATCAGTGGGCTAGCCAAAGAGATAGCAGATCTACAGATTAGCAATTCCAAAATAGCGCCTCCGTCTGCCTTGCATTCCTCAGCCACATCTACACTAGCACCTCTCTCCGGAAATGAAGGTTTTAGTTCTTTTTCTTCATTCTATGTTACTCCATGCAAGACTATCGCTTCAGAAGTTAATTTGTCATTGGAAGAAGATTCCTTGGACCCTGGGCACGGCATTGTTCAAATCCCCACTTGTAATGGAACTATAGATAAAAATAAAGGGCAACCACTGCCTATGAAGAATCAAGGGAGAGAAAAGGTCTCTGTTTGGATCGATGATTTTGAATCCAAGAATAATTGTACAAATGAACTTTCTGTTGTGTTGGATTTGGATGAAGGAAGTTTGGCCAATGATTGTAAAATAGCTAGTTTTGTATGGAAAGATGGAAAATTTGTATTGCAATCCTCAATTCCTTGTAGTGTAATTGGGTCAAAGAAAATTCCTGATGTTAGCTGTGAGGACACGCAACTTGTAGTTGTGATTACAAAGCTTGATGAATAGGAAGAAACTTGTAATAGGTGGTCTCCTAAGAAAGGACCATGGAAGAAATCAATACAATTACTGTGTCGAAATGCAATTGCCAAGTTAGAAAACTACCACAATACACGTATCATTGATAGATACATGGAGCATATATGGAAGAAACTTCCCAAGTACAAACAAAAATCATGTACTTACCTGGATTGTTTGTGGTTTCGATATACTTGGAAGAGGCACTATCCTTCAATATCTTGAAATGGACAAGAGAAAAACGTATTTTCTGCAATCAATACATTTTCATTCCAATTGTTCAGTAGGGTCATTGGAATATTTTGGTTCTCTATAATTTCGAAGAGGATCTCAGTTCTGAAGCAAGAACACCACGTATGTTAATCTTGGATTCACTGAAGGAAACCGACCCAAACCGGCTGGAGGCATTAATATGAAAGTTCCTCATAAAGAAGATGTAAGGTATGATGGTGACAAAATTATTGCAAAGATCCCTCTCTTAGTTCCTGAAGTGCTTCTAGAAAAATGGTAATGACTGTGGAAATGATAGTGTACATACAAATTTCACATTATCTAGTGTCCTTCATAAAGTAGGAGGAAAGTAGGGACATTTTCCATCTAAACTGGGAGGAAATGGTAAACCAAGATAAGGAGAAGCAGAAAATCTTAGAGAGTGATGTTATTGTTTAGTCATTATGTAGTTAACTATAATGTATATTAAAATAAAACAGATGACATGGTCAAACGTAACATCCCTATTTTTTGCTTCTATATAAAGAAGACCATTCTATGTAGAAGATATCATATTTGACAATGGAATAATAACTTTTCTTATTGTTCAGCTTCTATGTTGATTGAATGGAACAACATAGAAGCTGAACAATAAGAAAATTTATTATTCCATTGTCAAATATGATATCTTCTATATAGAATGGCCTTCTTTATATAGGCACACAAAATAGGGATGTTACGTTGAACAGTCTCCTTTTTTATTTTAATATATATTATATTTAACTACTTAATGACTAAACACTAACAATGCTAATCATTAACAATTCTATCATTAAAATATTCCAGTTCTCCTTATCTTGATTCCATACCATATCAGTCATACTTGGAGTAATTCTACCTTAATACCATGGCGTGCCTAGGGGAAATATTTGGCCACACAAGAATCTAATACTATAGCCACACTTGATACTTTCTTTAGACAATTTGGAAATGTCCATTAAGGAGTTCCTTAGGAAACACCTAAACAATCCTATACCATCTTGTGACATGGTACTAGTGATCCCTAAATCCCTAGAAGCAATCATGTAATCAAGACATGTTGGGTATATTTCATAATACATGAAAAATAATGCATATGTCAAACAAATCTAGTATCATCCTCGAGCACAAAGAGGCTAGTCTCATCCTTGAGCACAAAGAGGTCTTACAAAGGAGGTCTTACAAAGGATGTTAACTCTATGCCTGGTCCTCATGCCATGCAGGTCTTGCATTAATCATAGCATGTACAACCTCATCTGTAAGTTCAAGGGGTCTTAAACTCAATGACCATAGCATGATCAGTATTCTTCTATGTTACGAACATTAAATTAATGCTTCTTCTATGTTACAGTTATTAAATTAATGCTACAAAACCATGTAGAATTATATGGAGAGAGAAAGTAATCTATGAAGATTCTTTTCTGGTACATTACACAAGATAGACCCCTTTCTGTCTCAATCTCTGCAATGGACATATCATGTATTTACTATCTCTTAAACTTGACTCTTGACTTTCCCTATTCCAGGAGTCTTCATTTCCTTTAACATTTCATGTAACCCCTGTTTCTCTCAACTTGGCACTGAACCCACATGCATCCTGACATATAGAGACTTACTGATTTATGATATAAATACTGTGTTTTGATAGCTATTGGCACTCCTCTTAGCAAACAGACTAAATTAATCAAGTTCCCCTTACAATCAATATCTAACAAATATATACTCCCCTTAATGTGGGCATTAGTGTGTCTACACAACATTTATTGAATATTCTGCAACTCTTGCTATGTATGAGATCCTTGCTGCAAATTCCACAGCTCCTGTATGAGGCTGACAATTGTCATTGAAATCCAAAGTTTGTTGTGTCCCCAGGAAACCATGGGAATCAAAGGAACCAAAGGAATCTGGGAGAAATGTGACGAGTGTAAGACATATCTAGGAAACCACGGGAATCAAAGGAACCAAAGACGTACAGGTATCATGGAAATTTAATGCTGATGTTGCTGACCTAAAATATTTCACAGGAGACAGAAAAATACAACTCGATAGCAACACCATTTTCATGAGTTTTACAGCAACATTTTTAGCGAGTGTTACAACATTTTGTGGGATTTACAACAGCGATTTTGTGGGATTACAACAGCATTAAAATTACAGCAGCATTGATGTTTACAACATAAAGATTACAACAATTTTTGAATATTTACAGCAGTGTTTCTGTGGCAGATTGCAACAGCATTTTTGTGGCAGATTTCAACAACATTTTGTTGGCAGCAAATTAATCATTGGGTGTTCGAGCATATTTCAAATTTGTAGATGTATGATGTGGAAATTTCTTTTTGTTGCCACACAAGAGTTAAGTTTTTGACCTGGAAAGATCAAGGGTCCGAGTGTTGTTAGTGCATTGAAAATTCATGCTAGGCAGATCTGGGCATAGAAAGTATGACAAATAATCCTCTGAAGGAGGTGTTGCCGTGCTTATACACTTGCAAACGTGAGCTAAGACCTGCTCACTTAGTGTGTCCTTGGAGGCACAATTCCTAGGTTCAAAGCCCACGCTGTCACTTTGACTTGAACCTCTTCCATCTAGGCTTACTCCTAGGGAAGCCAAGGGGGGTAGACCCTAGTTACTATGTGAGATTAGAGATTAATTCTAGGAGTTGTTTTCAATTAGTTAAAAGGTTAGGGGGAAATATCTAGCCTATATGCAAAGGCAGCAATGCAATGTGCAATAATTAAATTGAAAAGCAAACCCTTTCCTAGGACAACTAGAACTAGTGCCTAAGATTGGGCAAGGGGTCAACTAGAGTTTTAGGGAGATAGATTTTACACTGATTACACAAGATTACAAATAAGAAACTACTTCACAACAAGATTAGATACAAATCTACAACAAAGAATATCTGATATACTAAACATAAGATACAAAAGATGATACAATTATAGACAAAGATGAAAACACTAACCCAACTACTTGATTGTGCAGGAAATGAAGATGTCTCAAATGGAAAGCAATTACCAATACATCAAGCCTAGCATGCTCAACCATAGAGTGTCTCCAAAGGATGCACAACTCTATTGTGATTGCTTTCAATGGCAACACAAATTACACAAAACCCAAGAAATGAAGTGTCTCCAAAGGATGTGCAACTTCGAGGAGGGCCAAACAAAATATCAACACACAACTGAAAATGAAATGATTGAAAAGAAGCCTCCAAGGGCGCAACTATAACCACTTAGTAAATTATCCACAATACAAATAAACTTGCATGGAAATTAAATGAGAATTGAGAGCTTGCAAGATTTAAATGTGAACCATAAGATGATATAAATGCCAAAGTGAAAAGCCCCAATGGTTAAAGTGGATTAAGGATTGTTTAAATTATTAAGTTAATGAATGAATCCTAACTAAGTGTCAACCCCAAGACTCCCCCCGCTTGTACCAAGTAATTGTTGGGTGCTCAAGAAGTGAGGCAAACAAGGCCCCACCCTAGCTCCACAGGTCAACCCAAGGAAAGAAGTACTCCCGGAAAGGACGTTGAGCACCATGAGATCGTCCCCGACCTATCACCTTCCGTTGCTTCCTTTCAATCCCTGTTTAAGTGGCAAAGTTGGGTTAGTAATGGGTGCCCTATTAAGTCTAATGAATTTTAAGCCTATGAAACTAAGGTTGATTAAGTTAGTGAGTGTTGGGAAAGATGTTGCTTGCCAAGAGTTAGGTGCTTGAACCAAAAATGAAATTGTAAACTTGCAAATGAAAAGAGCTTAAACAACACTTGCAAGAAATGAAAAATTAAGTTGCCTTAAACCATTCATAACATGCCGATGATATTTGCAATAAGATAAGTGCTTGTGAAAGATTGTGAACTAGAAACAAGTACTTGAAAAGATAAAGCTTGCAAATGAAAAATGATAAAGCATAAGAAAGATCACTATGCCTCCATGGGCCTAAACTAGCATTAGTGTATGTTATTTCTACTTCTAGATAATATTTAAGCCTTTAAGCATATTAGAAGTAAAACACTAAACTAGCCATACGATTTTGTGGGTTGGCTAAGCCAAGCTCACTCCAAGGTGTAGGCAACAAATAGAATTTAAATGCTTTGAAAGGGAAAACAAAATTAAAAAAACTACTTACAATGGAACAAGGTGGAGGCAAGCTTTCCTATTTTGTGCCAAAGAGGGTTGAGAAAGAATGAAATAAAATGCTAAAACAACTAGCCACACAACCTTGTCCTAATGACAAGTGGGGCAAACAAATGAAGAAATAATTGCAGAAATTTAAATGACTACCTAGCCTTACAGTTTTGGGGGTTGGCTAAGCCAAGCTCACACCAAGATGCAGGCACTAAGCTAAATTACAAAATGCAAAAAATTATTAACAAAGAATGCAAGCCTCTTAGGGACTCCCTAGGGCTTGCTACAATGCTAGAAAATGAGAGAGGAGATATGGGTATTGTTATCCAACAAGTTGAGGTCTTCCTTGAGTGTTTTGTGGCCAAATTTGAGAAACACTTCCCCTTTTACTGGCGAGAATATGCAAAAAACAACAAACTATTGTTTGCTGGAAATGGTGCAAAACACACAAAAATGTCAAAGAAAATTTCTGTTTTTATGCAGAAATTTTCTGGATAAAAATTTCAGCAAGTATAATAATTGATTGACCTATTCTAGAGTGTTAGCAAACCAAATTTCTGATATGGTATGAACATAAAATGAAAGTAGAAAAACTAAGAGGCTCAAAGTAGGCTATGAAGGCAAGCTTCTAGCTCAAAGCTAGCCTTGCAAGCCCTTGAGATAACCCGCAACTTGTGAAAAAAACTGTGAGATAAGAGCAAAGATGAGTGAGATAGATAAATAACACAAACTAATTTGTAATAGCTACTACTCTACTTACATAGATCTACAACTACACTATTGAAAATCTACCCAAACAAACTAGTTTTCTTGGGAAATCTACTCTATATCTCAAAGAAATGCTCCAAAAGACACAATATCACATCAAATGAGTAAATGTACCAAGACAAATCTTTGATACACCAATGTCCTCCAAATCTTTTTCTTATTACCAAGTAGGAAGTTGCAACAACTAATTGCTACAAGTTCCTCTGCAAATGTGAGAGCAAGAATGATGAGAGCAAAGTGGGAGAGATGAGGAGAATGAGGAGAAAAATGGGTAGCATAACAATAGCACAAGAATTGGTGTGGAAATGAGGGTGAGAGGGCTTTCATTTATACTTGGAAAGGCAAAGTGACCCCTCTTGGATGAAATCCAAGTGTCAAATCCCAAGTCAAAGTGATCATCTCAAGGAGGGGGGCGCAACTTGAGGCATGGATGGATGAGGTGGAATGAGGTGGAGGGTGTGGGCCAAGTCTAAATGCTGAGTTGGATGGCTTAGGAGGACGCACCAATGGAGAGAGGGCCCCACTCCTTCAATTATTTTCTTTCTAATGTTTTCACATGAAGCGGGGCACAAATCCCCTAGGGGGGCGAAATGTATGAAGAGGGGGTTATGTCTAGGGGGTGTGTAATGGGTAGGAAATGGTTAAGATAGGATAGGCTTAGGTAAAAACATCATCTCCCACCTTTACCTCA
This sequence comes from Picea mariana, assembly GCA_032191745.1. Classification (NCBI taxonomy): domain Eukaryota; kingdom Viridiplantae; phylum Streptophyta; class Pinopsida; order Pinales; family Pinaceae; genus Picea; species Picea mariana. The sequence goes on along the minus strand of JASDQU010949159.1, from coordinate 36,565 downwards.
AACATTTAGCTCAATTTTACAAAATTTGACATTTTTACTATGTCATTCCATTTCTTTTGAGCACAAATACCCCTAGCAAAAGCCCAAGGACCTAGTTTTTTACATTTTTTTATCAAAATTTAATTAAAATTTCCCAACTTAGACAATTTTAATAAATAAATAAATAAACTATCTAGACTCGACGGAATTCCACAAAACTTTGAGAAATGTCTTACATGGTCATTTACAACATTCCTAACACTAGCTACCAGAGGATGAAACCATTAGAACGCCTTTCACCACTTTGGAAGAATTATTGTGGGAGTGAAAAACTAAAGGGAAATTAATAAGGCTGGTTAGGCCAGATTAATAACCTGAAGAAAAAAAACACTCAATGAAAGGGACTCCTCTAATGATGAAGTCCTAAGGTGTCTGACCTAACCATGATCCATGCAGACCTATTACATTATTATCCCATGTAGGGGAGCAGAAATTTCATTTACAAAAAGACATGATGAAGGCCAAAAATGCCTTGTAGAACCAGGAAGTCTCTAATTTGGTAGCATCTGATGATGCATATCTTCATGGTACATGGAGTTGACCCCCTATTTGAATAGGTGGTCAACATCTGGCTCCACATGCAAACGTGTGTTTGATCTTCACACTTGGGAAGGAGATCATATGAGAATCCACCATCTACAAAACACAACGCTCTCCAATACCCAACATAAATATACACATATATGACAAATGAAATGCTATAAACAACAATTACATAAATAAATAACCATTGTACAACATCTATAATTACAAAATGAAACTATGATACAATAAAAACATCTAAGTACATACTAACATAATGAATGAAATAATACAAAACTGAAATACAAGGAGAAGGGTTAGAGATACGTTACAAAGGGTGTCCATTTGGACACCAAGTTGCCCATCATCTGAAGAAAAGCTTGAGCAGTTGCCCATTCCTCGGAATGTTAATGGGCTCACCATTCAAATGGCCAAGATGAAAAGAATTAGGCCCTACCATTTCTCGGATCACATATGGACCCAACCACAAATTGTCAAACTTGCCATGTTTTCCTGGTTTCTCTCTGCCTTTATCCCATAATAAACTGTATCCCCAACAATGAAGTTCCTATGCCTAGCTGACTTATCAAAATCTTTCTTAACTCTACTCTGATTTCTTCAATTCTGATCATAAGCCCTTCTTCTGTTTTCACCTAATAATTTGATTGACCCTGTTCTGAACTGCATCTTGTTCTGTAGAAAAATCCTCAACTGATCCATAAGTAGGAAGTCTAAGATGCATTGACAACCTAGCCTTGAAACCATACACTAACTCAAAAGGACTTTTCCCTGTAGCTTCTTTCTTAGTAATTCTGTCAGCCCATAATGCATGCTTAATCTTACTATCCCAAGATCTCTTGTTTTCCTCAACTATTTTCTTAACTATGGTCATTAAGTTCGTATTACTTGATTCTGCTTGACCATTTCCTTGGGGATATTAATCTGATGCATATGACAAGATAATACCATACTTAAAACAAAATGAAGTCATTTCAGCTGAGAAAAAAGCCTTAGCATTATCTGTCACTATTTTTGAAGGCACCCCAAATCTAGTAATAATCCTGTCTTCAAGGAAATCCATCACAACCTTTTCAATTGCTGACTTGGTGGGAATGGCTTCAACCCACTTGGTAAAGTAATATGTAGCTGTAATAACCCATGAATACCCATTACTTGAATTATCTTTGAATTTTCCAATGAAGTCCAAACCCCATTGCTGAAAAGGTGCTTCAACCATAACTGGTTGCAAGGGAAGAGCAGATAACATTTGCTTTCCTGTGAAAAGCTGACAAGGCTCACACTTTCTAACAAACCGATGCACATCTGAAAAGATTGTGGGCCAATAATATCCTGATCTAAGGATTTTGTGTGTAGTAGTTTTAGCAGCAAAGTGTCCACCACAAAACCCCCCATGGAATTCATCCACTAGTTTCTTTGATTCAACATCATCCACACATCTAAGGATAACTCCATCAGGATTTTTCCACCCTAATCCATCCATGCCTCAAACGATAAAGTTGCGCCCCCCTCCTTGAGATGATCACTTTGACTTGGGTTTTGACACTTGGATTTCATCCAAGAGGGGTCACTTTGCCTTTCCAAGTATAAATGAAAGCCCTTTCACCCTCATTTCCACACCAATTCTTGTGCTATTGTTATGCTACCCATTTTTCTCCTCATTCTCCTCATTTCTCCCACCTTGCTCTCATCATTCTTGCTCTCACATTTGGAGAGGAACTTGTAGCAATTAGTTGCTGCAACTTCCTACTTGGTAATAAGAAAGAGCTTTGGAGGACATTGGTGTATCAAAGATTTGTCTTGGTACATTTACTCATTTGAGGTGATATTGTGTCTTTTGGAGCATTTCTTTGAGATATAGAATAGATTTCCCAAGAAAACTAGTTTGTTTGGGTAGATTTTCAATAGTGTAGTTGTAGATCTATGTGAGTAGTGTAGTAGATATTACAAATTATTTTGTGTTATTTATCTATCTCACTCACCTTTGCTCTTATCTCACAGTTTGTTTCACAAGTTGCGGGTTATCTCAATGGTTTGCAAGGCTAGCTTTGAGCTAGAAGCTTGCCTTCATAGCCTACTTTGAGCCTCTTATCTTTTCTACTTTCATTTTCTGTTCATACCATATCAAAAATTTGGTTTGCTAACACTCTAGAATAGGTCAATCAATTATTATACTTGCTGAAATTTTTATGCAGAAAATTTCTGCATAAAAACGAAAGTTTTCTTTGACATTTTTTTGTGTTTTGCAGCATTTCCAGCAAGCAATAGCTTGTTTTTTTTGCATATTCTCGTCAGTACAAGGGGAAGTGTTGCTCAAATTTGGCCGCAAAACACTCAAGGAAGACCTCAACTTGTTGGGTAACAATATCCATATCTCCTCTCTCATTTTCTAGCATTGTAGCAAGCCCTAGGGAGTCCTTAAGAGGCTTGCATTCTTTGTTAATAATTTTTTTCATTTTGTAATTTAGCTTAGTGCCTACATCTTGGTGTGAGCTTGGCTTAGCCAACCCCCAAAACCGTAAGGCTAGGTAGTCATTTAAATTTTTACAATTATTTCTTCATTTGTTTGCCCCACTTGTCATCAGGACAAGGTTGTGTGGCTAGTTGTTTTAGCATTTTATTTCATTCTTTCTCAACCCTCTTTGGCACAAAATAGGAAATCTTGCCTCCACCTTGTGCCATTGTAAGTGGTTTGTTTAGTTTTGTTTTCCCTTTCAAAGCATTTAAATTCTGTTTGTTGCCTACACCTTGGAGTGAGCTTGGCTTAGCCAACCCCCAAAATCGTATGGCTAGTTTAGTGTTTTATTACTAATATGCTTAAAGGCTTAAACATTATCTAGAAGTAGAAATAACATACACTAATGCTAGTTTAGGCCCATGGAGGCATAGTGATATTTCTTATGCTTTATCATCTTTCATTTGCAAGCTTTATCTTTTCAAGTACTTGTTTCTAGTTCACAATCTTTCACAAGCACTTATCTTATTGCAAATATCATGGGCATGTTATGAATGGTTTAAGGCAACATAATTTTTCATTTCTTGCAAGTGTTGTTTAAGCTCTTTTCATGCTATTTCAAGTTACATCCCGTGTTTAAGCACTCTCAATTCCTTGCAAGTTTACAATTTCGTTTTTGGTTCAAGCACCTAACTCTTGGCAAGCAACATCTTTCCCAACACT
>JASDQU010949158.1:1977-32561 GCA_032191745.1 Picea mariana | reverse complement strand
TTCGAATTCCATTGGGATGGATGGATGGTCGTACTTGGTACCAGTTGGCTACATTGCTTAGCCATTCATATTGTCTGGTTTCTTCTAATGTTTCGAGGACGAAACATGTGAAGGGGGATGGAATGTGGTATACCCAGGGAGGTAATATGGGGTACCTAGGGAGGTACCCAATGGAAATGTAGTTATGTGTTATTAGAATGTGGTCATTGAATGTAAGGTGGAATAGGTACACTATATTAATAAAGGCCCACTATGGTAGTTGGATGTAATAAATGTAAGAAGGCTCTCTAGAAGGTTCCTAGGAGATAGGGAGAGCTATATAAAGAAGTGTAGGCAATGTAATGAAACATAGTGAAGAATATTGGGATTGTACAAGCAAGGATTGCTTGAGGAGTTTTATCCTTCCATAAGGATTAATATATGGTATTACCCTAACTCAAGGGTTTTCTCTATTTCTTGTGTTAATGTTATGGTGAATGGTTTATGATTTATTCTTGGTATTATTGAAGTATATTTGCAGATCTGGTTTAGGTACTTAACAGAATCTCATGTATCCAGACTGGTTAAAAAGTTCCAACCCTTCCAGCCACATGTTCATGACAACCTTCAATGATCCATATGGATATCAGTGGCCACCCACCTTTTCCAATTGGCTCAAAACAATTTTCTGACAATTTTGGCAATTTACTATTTTTAGCAGTTTTAACTTTTGGGGCCATTTTGAGGGCCTAAATGAAGGTTTTTCAGGATAGAGATCCTCAATGATACCCAAAGGAATGATTGAGCCCACAAAAATGGATCTCCTTGATGATACCTTTCCAACGGGCTATCAAACGCCTAAAACGGAGATCATATGCAAAAGTTACGACCTCAGGAAGTTGATGTACTAACTTACCCAAACGGGGCCCACATGACTTTTGGCGCTTCATCTCGTAAAGTTAATTTTTTGGATATCTAGGGATTTTTTGCATTCTTGTTTATTGTAAAATTGCCTTCATATCCTCATTGTAATCTTCTTCTTGCGAATGCACGAAGCTGTCACATCTCTTCTCAGAGATAAGCCGCCACCATTCCAACAAGCTTGTTTCCACTGCATTTTACAGTTTGAGCTTATTTCGTTATTGAATAGAAAAATAGTTTTATTGTATCTATGTTATTTTGTGTTAAGCACCTGCTAATAATCCATATTCATTTCGTTCCGCTCGTAAAATCTATATCATTCAACAAACTAAGCAATGCAACTTCTCCAACAAGGCAAGCAACTCGTCAAGATGCAGATTCATCAAACTCTTTTCCCTCTCCCCCGGGCACTCAACACAATGGAAATAATTTATTCCTAAGGAAGGAGGATTGATCCAGGTGGATATCGGTGGCCACCCACATTTTCCAATTGGCTCAAAACAATTTTCTGGAAATTTTGGTAATTTACTATTTTTAGCAGTTTTTAAGTTCTAGGGCCATTTTGAGGTCCTAATGAAGTTTTTTTGGGGATCAAGCTTCCCAATGATATCTGAATGCTTTTATTGATCCCCCTAAATGAATATCCTCTACGATACTTTTCCAATGAGTTATCTTTCTCCCCAAATGAAGATCATATGCCAAAGTTACTCCCCTGGGAAGTTGATACACCAAACTACCCAAAACGACGTCCACAAAACTATTGGATTTTCATCTTCTGGGGTTAGGGTTTTGGATTTTATTTATGATAAAAATTCCTTTGGAGCCTCATTGTAATATCATATTCTTGCGAATGTGTGTAGCAGACACATCTCTTCTCAGAGATAGGCTGCCACCATTCTAGCGAGTCTTTCACTCTGTATTTTTACAGTCTTTGTACATTTTCGCTCATTAATAAAAGATTGTGTACTATTGTATCTCTGTGTTTATGGTTACATCTCCGATACATTTATGTTATGTTATTTCATATTTGATATATCTCTATACATTGATTTATTATATATCCACTCTCATTTCATGCCAAAAATAATCCAAATCAGTGGTATCAGAGTAGGCTACTCTTGATCATTTTTTTTTAGTGCATGTCCCCGACAAGGTCTGAGTATAGAAATTTGGGTCTCAAGCTTGTCTCTCTTGAATAAAATCACTCTCACATGCCTAAGAAACCCTCCATGGCAGAATAAAATAAAAACGACGGAGTAGACGATTATATCAATCTATTGCTTGAGAAAGCTCTCATGCGAAAGATGGATGAAATGATGGAGAGTTTTTCCCACATCCTTCAATGCCTGCCAATAGAAACAGGTGCATCTTCATCAAACAACTACTTTGGAATAACCTCTACTTTCAAGGTACAAGTTAATTTTGATATTCCCGTATTTGAAGGTTAGATAGATGCGGATTCCCTAGACGAATGGTTAAATTTTCCAGAAGGTTATTTCTTCATTCACCATTTTTCTAACAGGGAAAATATCAACTTCGCACTCCTTAAAGCTCTCCCCTATGTCAAACCTTGGTCAGAAACTTATTGGGAGAAAATTTCCATAGAAGAGTCTGGAATATATGGGGTCGATTCCCCTTGGGATTTTTTTGTGGACGCAGTAAAGGAACAATATTACCCTGTTGGCAACTATGAGGACCAGTATATGAGATGGACCACACTATGACAAGAGAGGGGCCAAGAAGTTCTAGAGTTCACCAATACCTTCCATATCTTGCGCACCAAGCTGGGTATCAAAGAATCTGAACGATATTTGGGTCTAAAATACTGTGGGGATCTACACAGATACATCCAAACTGAAATGGATTTTCTGGACATCTCATCACTTAGTGTTGCTTATAGATATGTTGTTAAAATTGAGAAAAATTTTAAGCACCATAACAAATGGGAGTTCGGGTCTGCAAATCCACAACAACCAAAGTATGATAAAGATGACCCTAACAAAGAGTCTCCCGAAAACCAGTCCAAGCCATAGGAAAATAAGGGTCATGGGAAGATGAAGAAGAACACCGAAAAATGGTGCGATTTACACAAAAGACCCTGGAAAAACACTGATGAATGTCGCTCAAAACAGTCATTGGTGGCCAAAATCAAAGACAAGGATCCGAACCCTGATTCAAAATCTAATTCAAAAAATACTAACATAAGACAGATCATCGATGAAAACCCCACTGCTATTGTCATGACCACAACAATTCAACTCAAAGAACCAACAGATCCTAAAGAGGGGGAGCACCTTTTTCATTCACATATGTGGGTGAAGGGGACCCCACTGCATTTTATTGTTGATAGCAGAATCCAAAAGAACCTCATCTCAACAAATGTTGTCAAACAGTTGGGATTGCCAACAACACCACACCCGCAACCATACAACATTGGGTGGATTCTCCAGGGATGAGATCTTCATGTCAGCCAAAAGTGTCAATTGTCATACGACATCCATCCCTTCAAGGATGAGGTATTATGTGATGTTTCCCTAATGGATGTCTATGATAAATGTGGAAGTGCCATGTTGTTTATGAGTCTTGACCCCACAGTGTCATTGTTTCTATGGGGGGTCATCCCTACATAATACCAGAGGTAGTTTCGACTATTGTTCCACCTAAACAGTGTCACAAGGTACTATCTCATAATACAAAATTCAGCTTCTTCACAATCTGTTCAAAAGGTGAACATAAGGATACTGCAACCAGTACAGCCTCGGCCCAAGAACCTTCTATCCAATAGAAGCAGGTTAACAAGATTGAAACAAAGTGTAAATATTCCTTCTGCAGACAGGAATATCATGTAGCTATATTGGTTAAAAATTTCCAACCCTTCCAACCACATGTTCATGACAACCTTCAACAAGCTAAGCAATGCAACTTCTCCAACAAGGAAAGCAACTCATCAAGATGCAGATTCATCAAACACTTTCCCCTCTCCCTCGGGAACTCAATGCAATGGATATAATTTCTTCCTAGTGAGGGAGGATCGATCAAGGTGGATATCAGTGGCCACCCACCTTTTCCAACTGGCTCAAAACAATTTTCTGGAAATTTTGTTAATTTACCATTTTTAGCAGTTTTTAACTTATGGGGCCATTTTGAGGGCCTAAATGAAGGGTTTTTTGGGATCGAGCTTCTCAATTATAATTTAAATATCTAATTTATCTCCCTAAATGAATCCCCTTGATTATACCTTTCCAACGAACTATCGTGCGCCCCAAACAGAGATCGTATGCCAAAGTTATGTCCACGGGAAGTTGATACACCAAACTACCCAAAATGGGGTCCACAAAAAATTTGGCTTTTCATCTTCCAGGGTTAGGGTTTTGGATTTTCTTAATGATTAAAATGCCTTTGGAGACTCATTGTAATATTATCTTCTTGCAAATGTGAGTAAAAGACACATATCTTCTCAGAGATAAGCTGCCACCATTCTAGCGAGTCTTTCACTCTGTATTTTTACTGTCTTTGTACATTTTCACTCATTAATAGAAAATTGTGTATTACTGTATCTCTGTGTTTATGGTTGCATCTCTAATACATTTCTGTTATATTATTGGATATTTGAGATATATCTGTACATTGCTTTATTATATCTCTGCTCTCATTTCATGCTGAAAATAATCCGGATCAACCAATAAACAATTAATAAGGATTCTTAAAAAGACAATCATAGAGAATCACTAAAATCGGCATAATGATTTACATAACGCTCTATGGGATGATAGGGTAACCCCCAAAGACGCCCTAGGGGATTCCCCTTATTTTCTAGTGTACGAACAAGAAGCCATATTTCCAGCCATATTTCCAGCTAACCTATATGTCTCGTCCTTGCAACTTTCCCAGTCCTCAAGAGGACATCCCTCATCCAGTATGCAATAGAGAATTGATACCCTACTCCTTATGATTGAGGAAGAACAGAATAATATAGAAGGAAGTTTTCAGCCCATCGACAAATGGTCAAAAAATGGTTTGATAAACAAAAGGCAGGTGATAAAAACTTTGAATTAGGGGACTTGGTTCTTGAGTGGGATAAAATCAATGAGCCAAAGGGGAAACATTCGAAATTCCAAAATATGTGGCTTGGACCTTTTCAAGTTGCTGAGAAAATTGGAGTAGGAACTTACCATATGCAAAACCTTATGGGTGAACTCAAAGCTCTTCCCATCAATGGCCAATCCCTAAAGTGTTTCTTTTCATGAGTTGTCTCCAAGACAACTTCTTGTATTATAGTTTACCTTTATTGCTTTTTAATTTTGTTTTGAGTGACGAGTTTGATGTTTTCAATTTTCTTTCCTTTTGGTTTTCTTTGTTTGGTGTGATCTGATTTCTTTTTTATTTTTAGGTTTTGAATAGCACACTTTTAGGTGTGTTCTTTTTCAAAACGGTGGTGCAATCTATTGAAGCTAGATTCTTATCTCTCAGTTTTAAATTTTGCAGAATAATTGAGAGAAGGTTTATTGGTCAAAGGCATCAACGCATGGGTAACTCACACTTATATATGTAGATCGCTTAAGGAAAAAATATAAAGACTTTCTCGTGGTCTAGGAATACCGAGGGAAATAGAACATAGGAGAGTGTGAATACTACCCTAAGAAGAGAGGAGTTAGTTCTCATACTGCTTAGGAAAGACTAGGAAAGAATAAAAGGTATATGGTTTTGATCCTTCTCTAGAAAAAATATATCCTCCTCCTTGGTGCATTCATGATAGATATGCAACAAAGATGAACATGAAATAACAAGTCGTAATGTATGATCAAGAGGGTGTGCAAATATCTCCACTAGGGCTATGGATGCTCATTGGCAGTGGAACAAGGTCTGTGATATCTTGGTGACTTCGTTGGGGCTATGAATGGTCGTTGGCAGCAGAGAAACACCATGGTAAGGTCCATGAATTTTAGGAAAAATCAACAACATCATGTCTCCTTAACAATTTGATTTCTGACTCAACTCTTCGGCGAAAAGGTAGGAGTCAGTGGTTAAATGGAAAGAGGAAGGTATTTGGGTGAATCCCCATGAGCATTCAGAAATTTTTTACTTGGGCCATATGTATACATATTTGTGAGTCATCCATGGGTTGTTGCCTCAAGATACTGACCATTTCCAAAGAATTCTTTCATCATCATTAAAAGAGAAATATAGAGTCTGGTTTCTACCAATGAATCGCCATTTGTTGAGCACTCAACACACCCTTAAAATTCTCAAATTTTTGGGTACCACTTTCTATTTTTTGTCATTTGAATTGTTTCCTTTGATTCAACATGAGTTGTGTTTCTACTATTTTTTCGAATTAATCATTGATTTGCATAGTTTGACTTGCATCTAAAAATAAATAAAATCCAAAGAAAACTAAAGTCGCATGTCTTTCGAATAAGATCAGAAAATGAAAAACACTTGGTGGTTTCCCTAGGAAAAAGATTCAAATCCATTGCTAAAGGAAAATATCCTCGACACTTGATGGGAGTTGCTCTGAAATGTCGACGCCAATGAACATCGGGTGTTGACCGATTCCGATACTAGTTGTAGGAAGACACTACCTGTTTAGGAAAATGCTGACATCGATCAACATCGGGCGTCGGTGAGTTCAATCCATGTGTCAAAAGTGTGGCACAGTCTCAAGAATGTTGATTCCTATCAACATCGGCCATCAAATGTTTAGGATACCAGTTGCATGTGGGAAACTCTTGCTCGTAAATTTATCGACATCGATCAACATCGGGCATTGATGAGGTCAATTGACAAAACACCTATCGTTGAGTTGAAGAGATATTCCACGATGCCTGAGTAACATCGTATATCAACACTTGGGATTGAACACAAGGAAACATGCAGACCGTTAGAAATCATTGAACACTGATAGACAATAGTCTCGGTCAATCAATAATACTAAAATTATCTTCAAACCCGCATCCTACTTCTAGTTGATGCCCAATCTAAGATTTTATGGCGAACAATATGAACCATCCATTTGGTCTTTCCGAGGATCCCCAAAGTCATCGAGATATTCCATCTTCGGAACCTCTACCCACACACAACCCTATGTTTCGGGCTTACTAAAATCTTCCATGTCTCCCCATCATTTCCATTGGACTGACTATGTAGACATGCATTTTCTTCAAAACTTCAGGTAGCCCGAATGGTCGACTCCTGACTTCATACTGCCATGTGCCAATATATGACCATTTAAAATTCTTGATAAAACACTCCAACGTCCCTTCACGTCATCGTTTTGATCATCGCTTACTACAAGGGCTGACATAGATGATGGATGGAATTAATGAAAATCTCTCATAGATCCATTGGACCGAAAGCTTGATGATTGTGGATGTTAGAGCCAATTGTTATTCATTCGAATACATTTGAATGATCTCATGTTTTCATAGAACTATTTGAATTTATTTCATGAACTCACATTTGATCCAATATCGCTAAGTAACTAAGTTGTGTCATGTTTATCACATGCCCGTAATTGGTGAGTATTGGACTTGGAAGAATTTTGTCACGTAGGTGTTTATCGTAGTTTTCTATGAAATTTGTGGTAAGGAAGGTACTGAGATGAATTATTGTATTTGTAGGAAAAAATTATGCCTAGACCACCAATAACCCGCAATCACCTAAGACCCAAAAAGGAGGAAGTGAGGAAGTTGGAGAGGCATCCTGCGCGGCAGCAAAAAAGATAGAGTTTTTCCCCAAGGAAGATCCGGTGCTCAAAATGTATCAAAATAAGCCTAGGAGTCCACCCCCATTCTTCAAAGACACATAAAATGGCACAAATTCCAAGGTAATTATGCCTTCTTGGCTGTACCTGTATAAAAAACTCCATTATTAGGATTCCCCATAATTCACTCCTCACAGTGACCTAGAGCTAATTGGGATTAGATGACCAGGTCTTCTAGAACATCAAGCAGTCTTCATTGCACCTGGTAGTGGCTAAGACACCCATCCTGCCATGTGTTGAGATCTTAGAGTGGATCATCCATCATGCTGATGTAGAGAAATTCCTACTGAATAACAAGGATGGGAATGTGTAGGTGTGTTCTTGCCGACAGAAGTAAGCACGTATTAAAAGATCAAGGGCATTGAACTCAAGTTGAACAAATATTTTCTTGTAGCATTCTATGAGTGAAATAAAACCAGTCAATTTTTAGCATCTTGCTGGAGGGAGGATATGAAGTTCATGAGTCAGGCCTCAGGTTGCTACAACACAATGAGCCTCTGAGAACCTTACATTTTCCTGATGGCCTTGATCTGTCATTTATATGGAGAAAAGGATTTCTCCAGGTTCTCTAAAGCCTATATGCCTTTGGCTCATACAATTGCTACATCTAGAAGAAATTTTAACCGAGGAGCTATTATCTCAAAACAATTGAGCACCCAAATAGAACAGGTGCACAATCCAAAATCCAGAGAAACCCATGCATTCTACATGGTGTCTTATCTCCTGGATGCAATATGTGCTAGAAATTTTTTCCCTGGTCTGATCCTAATCTGGCATGTCTCTGAAGTTCATGTACATGTCTACTTAGGCATATTATGGGAGAATGGGTACAAAAGATCAATGGATTTATTTTGCGACGGTTTCATAGCTCGAGTGTATTCTCTAATTTTTAAGCAGGATTTCCTAAGGTTATCAAGAGTAACTAGAAAGGTAATATCCAAAATTGGGAATTAGTACTTGGAAGCAAGAAACACATATATCAGGATTTTTAGAACTGTTGGAGCACTGCACCTATTGCTGACTCATGTTCCTGATAAAATGGTGTTACGGGTAATCTTCTACCAGACTATACTACTAGGTTTCAATGCATCTCTGGTAAAGGACAAGAAACAAATATTTATCCCCTATGGGTTCTATGTAGGTTACGATTTTGTGAAGGATACCACACAAGCCAGATAAGAAGCTCAAAGTCAAATAGAGTACATTTTCATCACTAGGAGGTACAAGAGGCACGACCCTAGAAAACTGGTGGTCGTACATGATAATCAGGTAGTGTCTCATTGGCCTTACCCACATGATGATTTTGAGGATGAAATATTCACAAATAATGCTTTGAGCTGGATAAATGTTTGCAGAAGAAAGAAAAATTAGACTCGCTTAGGTTCATGGCCCTTCCTGGTAATGAACAATTGGACTTTATAGAATAGATGTTTGGGCCATTAGTGATGGAACAAGCTCAAAAAGAAGGTGCATTGTAGATAGTGGACAGGTATGAGGCACAAATAATCTTGGATGAAGCTAAAAGGATGATGCAAATTCATGGGGACATTGTCATGGTTCTTAAAGGAACAACCGTGGTAATAACTTTGGTCACATTCAGAGGATTTGGGGAGATAGAAGCCCGTGGAAATACCTCGGTAGAAGGAGACAATGAGAAACATACCTCAGAGGAAACATTGTAGAAGAACCAGGAATGGGCCCAACCCCTTTATTATCAACAAGTCCTGACACCTTGGGGGCAAGTATCTCATGTCATTGATGATCTAATCATGATATATGAAAGTGATGTGGAGGAAACACATACTGCAGTTCATGTTACAAATGAAGCAGTAATATAAATACTAAGAAAACATGTATCTTAGGGGCCGAAGTCTTTGGATATACGAATAAACCTGAGTGTAGCTAAAGGTGATCATACCACTCAAGAACGAACCCCTCGACCGTTGAAAGATCAAGAAAGTCAGGGGGTTGAAGAATCGTTAGGATGTAACTCCATCAAAGGAGAAAAATATGAAGAGTTGGAAGGTAATATGGAAACCAAGGAAACCTCAATGGGACCTCCAACACACTCTGGAATCTTAGGATTAGAATCCTTAGCCGAAGACACATTGGCAGGGATCATGGGAAATTCCCCAAGTATAGAGAAAATTGGAGATCCACATATTAGGACAAAGATGAGGTTAACAAAAGTTTCCGAGAAGTCTCAAATGGCTCAAGAACTAGATAAAGGGACCAGTCATGAGAAGCATGAAGCCAAAAAAGGAAAGAAAACAACTCTTGAACACTTTCACACACCAGGAAGCTTAGGAAATGTACTCACATGGGAGGAACAATCTATCCCAAAGCCTATGGATTAAGTGGCCTATGTCCATGCCATTGCTTATGACTAAAAGTGACAAGTGGTTGTTAGGAGGACAGGGAAAAAGAGAAGAATCACCTTGGACATCATTGTGACGATCACCACAGAAGAAACCATGTATAGCTATATACAGTGCCACCATAGAGAGAGAAGAGGAAGATGAACGAGAAGCTTAATATATGAGAGAAGAATTGGAACACCTTAGGAATCCAATAAATGCTATCATGATTCCACCCAAACAGTAAGGTTCATGAATATTGAATTCACAGAAATTTATAGTTAGTTCAAGTCAGGTAGGGAGGTCTTTATGACCATGATCGTTGGATTTCAAGAAGATGCCTTAGTGGGCCTCGTGGCGTATAATAAAATGATGAGATGGTCTGAGAAATCTCATAAGGTATCAGAACAAATTGAATATATCAGAGAGGTACAAAAAGGCAGAGGCAAAGAAGAACATGGAAACAGGATGCTTGAAGAGGATAATTTAGCTAGATTGAGAGTAGCAATAGAGTATTGGGTACAATTGGTAAAAGAACCACAACTAAAAATGAAATAAATATGGGAGGAGTGTCCTAGAAATTGGGACCAATCAATTAGAAAATGATATATCTTCAGCTCCCAGAATTTGGTTCCCTCGACGACTTCGTCGAATTATGCATCATAGTTCGATGATTCAATGACCTAAATGACGAGTTTGAAGCTAAGGTTAGAGAGATTTGAAAGCTCGATAAGGGACATGTTAAAAGACTTAATGATGGGCTGATAGGGACAACATGGCTCCTACAACATCTAGGCTTTGAGATCGACATTTTTAAAGAATGAAAAAATGAATAGGAAAGATAGGTTGAGCATGGCGATGGACCAACATTGATTCCCATATTTACACACTTGTGAATATCTATTCTCCAAATGGTTTGAATATGATAGAGATAACCCTATGAGTTAACGAAAGCTCACTGATAGTTTCCATGTGGACATGATCCACTTTATTTTTGTTATCTCTTGTTTAACAAGCATTAGTGATAAGTTTTTGGATGAAGTTTTTGATATAAATAAAGAGGTCGACAGTTTTTTAAAAGTGGAGGATTATACAAAGAACTATTTTTGAAGTTTAATTTTGAAGATCATGTAGAGACGAAGATGATTTTTTCCAAAGCTTGTTGAGTAACTCAATTTATGGATTGTTTTGCTTTATTGATTGACAACTACAAGTGGTTTAGTAACACAGTAATTGTGTTTTTGAGTTATATTGAAACGTTGCAGTCACTAAATGTATATTGGCATGAATGTGATGGTGTTATAAAATTGTGTTATACAGTAACTTGAATTATTTATAGTTATGTGTCATTTCTATGAATATCGTCCTTTACTTAGATGATATTTGTCGATTGATCAATACGAAAATATTAATTTTTTGATATTGGTTTAAAAGCGATGGCATATACATCCTATTGGTAAGAGGTTAGCCTAAGCCCAGTGTTGGCCCTTGGTTATGTAAGGAAGCGAAGACTAAGGAAGAAAGGTGTAGTGTGAACCGTGCAGAAGGCACATAAACCAAGGAAGGGTTGAAGTGGGAAAAGAAGTAGAAAAGAAGGAGTGAAGCAAAGGAAAAGATATCCATTGGAGGAGAAGATTGAGGAAGATAAAGAAACAAATAAGATATATCACGAACAGCTCAACAAGAGAGAAAAGACACCAACAGGTCATCTGGATCACCTCACGGAAATGAAGGAAGGACAAGCTGGCGAAGCCCTGAAAACAAGGGTCAAGTGGACCTAGGGTTTTGGATCTAAGGTTTTGACACCTAGATGTTGGTCATGTAATGTATAAATAAAGGTCTAGAATACCTAGGAGGGTTTGTTCTAAGTTGGTTCTTGGTGTTTGTTGATTATTGTTGTTGAGAGAAATATTGAGACTGTTTTGTAAGAACTTCAGCTGGGTGTGAAGATCGACCCTGCGGCTGGGTGTGCAGGGAGGGAAGAGAGAAAGAGAGAAAGAGATATGTAGCTAAGTGCGTAGATAGACCTGTATGTTTTCATATAATATATCAAGAAACATAGTTCTGTGGACGTAGCCCTAGGGAGAGGGTGAACCATGTATATATTGTTCTTCTTTGTGATTGATGTCGTAGTATTTTCTATTTTTTATCCTGCTATTTCATTGTTGTGTTAGATATGAGATATAACTTGCGAAGTAAGCTTAGGAGGGGAAAATAATATCTACATTGTTGTGTGTTGTCATCTTGGACCCACTTTTCATTTCCTCTAGTTGTAGAAACTTGTGTCCTGCAACCCCCTATTGCTACTTCGGGTGAGACTGCATCAGCTTCACAAGTGCTGCTGAAAGGGTGAGTAATTAGGGCTTGTTGGTGCGCTGTTAGAGCTGAACCCTGGGTCTGCCCCTGTGCCAACAAATGGTTCCATTGCTGGGACCGAGATCTTCTTGAGGGAATGTCAAGGTAGTTCCCATCAGAGACAAAAATTCAGAAGTGGATAGAGGAACAAGAAAAGGACTTCGCCAAAGCCTAGAACAAGAACCCTAGCATTACAACAAAATACTGGTTGGGGAGGTACATCTTTACCGACATACATGAGATTTTCTTTGGAATAATTCATAAGGAGTTATATGAGTGGTTAGACAGACTAGAAGATACCCAGTTTGAGATCAGATCTAGATCATCTATGGTTTGGACAACAACGCTGATCAAGAAGGTTAAGAGAGTTGATAACACTGGTTGATAGCACTATTGGAGGGTACAATACTGAGTTTTCTATTGACAGGGTCGAATCGTATAATCATCAGAGAGGTACTTCTTTAAGGGACCTAGAGAAAAGTTCCTACACTTTTTAAAGCTGAGGATTAAGATTCTATTGCATGAGAAGAATATCCTGAAGATATAGTGAAGCTAATGTTCAAGAATTTTGACAACGACAATGACATAGAGGCTGGACACATGCGCAGTGGTATACCATTCAAAGAGGTTCTTCTTGAGAACCTATTTAAGAAAAAATACAGAGATGAGGTATTCTATAGTGGAGAAGAAGTAGATCTAAGAGATGAAGAGTATTCAGAGTCCACAAAAACAGAGGAAGTACAGACCAAAGAGATTCACCGAGGAGAGCCAGAAACTTCAGGAATTGTGCATACTATTGAAGTAAGTACTATTACTCCTCCTGTTGTTTTAGAATCATTAAGTAACCAGAGTAACCAAAGTAGTTAGAGCCATCATAGTATTGTTACCAATAGTCTAGCACATATTCAGTCAAGAAACCAAGGCAGATCTATGGTAGATGAAATGAGGTTACCCATCTTCAGAGGAGATGGATCTGAAGATCCTGACCAACACTGGTTCTTATGAGAAGCTACATGGAGCATTAAGAAATTCACTGACTAAGTTGTTAAGAGAACTCAGTTTAGTACTACCTTGAGGGATCGCGCTTTGAACTGATATATGAAGTTTGCTTCAAGACTTGGACAACCTAAACCACTAAATGACATTAAGACTGTGTTGAGTGCATAATTCAAGAAACCTAAGTCAGAGTCACAGTGCATTACAGAGATGAAAGAAATCAAGAAGAAGGTAACTGAACCTATTTGGGAGTTTGATCAGAGGTTTAAGACTCTGACAGGTCATTTGAGTTTTCAGATCCTAGACGAACAGAACAAGGAATGGTTCATCGTTTCCCTCCTGGCACATATCAGAGTTCCTCTGATGCAACAGAAATTCGTTTCATAGGCTGAAGCATTGGAGATTGTCATGAAACTAGAATCAACCCCTGTAGGAGAATCCAACCTAGGTATGAGTCAAATCTTGAATCAGTTAACCAGTTCATATTTATAGGTCGAAGATATGAATAAAGACAAAGGAAAAGAGAAAAGAGAATATATCTGGTGTATTAGATGTAAATAAGAGGGCCATGACAAAAATCACTTCCCCCTATTTCATGAATACCTAGCCTCTAGAACACCTAGTGCTTTGAAGCAGGCTACTGCACCTTGGTGCGAGGTATGTAGAACTAGACATCGCCCTGGTGAATGTTATTATATGCAAAAATATGTCCAAACTCCTATCAATCTCTATTGTACATTCTGCAAGTCTGTAGGGCATGATGAGAAGGATTGTAGGGATTATGATCTAATGCATGAAATATCAAGGGATACATATAGAATTCAAGGAGAAGTACAACAATAAGGAAACAATGTGCATTTCAGCTCCCCAGGTAGAGGAAACTTCAACCCTTGCAGTGGATTTAGATGAAGAGGATGAGGAAGAGGTATGGGTTGAGGCAGAGGAAAGATCATATGCTATAACTACGCACAACCAGGACTTTTGGCAAGGGATTGTTAGAACCCTTGTACCACTTGCAACTATTGTAATTTGTTTGATCATGTCATTGAAGACTGTCTATTATTGTTGGCCAAACTCTACGAGAGATGAGGAGGAAACCATCAATTTCAATTAATATCAGTAGAACCTCGCGGTGAAGACCCCATATTCATTGTTATTACTAGAGGAGGCACTGTTACAGGAGAAAACATAGTGACTCCAGGAAAGACTACAGAAGGATCAGGGATCAGAAGAGATGAAAAGAAGACACAGTTGTTTGATCTAAGGAGAGAGAGGCAAACTTTTGAGGAAGTAAGGAAATAATTTGTAGAAGAACAAGCTTCTTCATTTAAGGAACAACTAGAAGTAAGGGAATATGAAATGCCACCAACATTTGATCAGTCTTCTATAGCTAGAAAAGGAAAAGAGGTATTCAAGCTAATGGACTTCTTATATACATGTATTAATTTGATTAAAGATGAAAAGGTTGTACAGGAGCTAAAAAACCTGGTAAGACAGTATGAGATTGGTAAAATAGATCCTATGTTGAGTAGAGATGTGAATCAAGTATCTAGGAAAAGAAGGACAAACAAGGAATTTCACCTTAGTGCTCAGATTGGAGACTATGATGTGGACTATGCGGTCCTCGACTTAGAATCATAAGTCAATGTTATGACGAAGAAGACTTGGGCGCTGATGGGAAAACCTAGACTGCTTTATTCTCCTATCAGGCTCAGGATGGCTAATCAACATGCGGTGAGCCCCTTTGGAATACTGGAGCATGTCCCTGTAGACATCGATGGGGTAAGGACATTTGCATATTTAGAAGTGATTGAAATTGTTGATGATAGCTGTCCCTATCCTGTGCTTTTAGGAATTGATTGGGATTTCAACAATTCGACTATTCTTAACCTAAAGAAGAGAAGAATGACCTTTGATGGTAATGGCCTTAAATTCATTGCACCTATGGACCCATATGAAGGTCCCAAATACACCGAACTTATCAAGGAAGAAGACTAGACATATGAGCTAGAGAACATCTATAAGCTGACAACAAGACAATAGGATTACATTAATCCTAGAGCAAATGGAAATATCAGTTGGCGAAGTAAAAGTGAATGCTCACTAGATTCAGAAGAGGCATTAGAAAATTGGTAGAATAGAATGTACAAAGTATTTACACGACGATGTGCCAGATTGACCAAAGTAGTTCATTGGATTGGCACATAAGTAAGAAATCTTCCAACATTTGATAGTTTGAATCATTTAGAGACATTTATAGTTGAATTTGAGAGAATTGTACCAGTACAAGAAAGGATGTTGGCACTGGATGAAGCCTTGAGAGCCACACCAGCTAGATGGTGGGGAGCACACAAGAGGAACATTGTAGAGTGGACACAATGTTGCACCTTACTGACAGTGCATTTTTCGGACCAAGCTAAAGGATGCAAAGTTCGATATGCAGGTCAGAGTTGTCCTAAGGACCACATGAAAAGTTGTGAGAAGGCCTAGAGTAACATTCCTAAATAATAGTGGGTGTATAAGTTCATTAACACCTTGGATACTACGCCTATCAACTGGTATCTTCAAGCAGAACCGTGCCTCATCACTACAGACTGGTATGGAATGTCTCAAAACTTTAAAGCTATGTTTTTATTTGAGAGTCAGTACCCTAGAGTAGACCAGGATTTACAAACTACGAGACAAAAGGTCTTTGAGGAGGCACCTAACCTCCCTTTTACCCAAGAAGGATATGAATGGACTGAGCCTCTTTAGTAGTTACAGGACTGCTAATGTTGATGAGGACGATGACCCTAGAGATTTAAACATTGCAGAAACTGAAGGGAAAAGAGACATAGAGGGACCAGGGATTGAATTACCCTCTTTTGGATAGCCCATTAAAATTAAGAAGGTTATTATTGGAACATAACAAACACCTAAGTTAGAAAATGTGGGAGACTATTGGGATGATGCTACTATTAGCAATATCACAGAGCTATTACATGAATATCAAGACTTGTTTCCAACTAAGTTCACAGACATGAAGGGAATTAAAGGACCCATGGGAGAAATGTATATCCCTTTGAGACCAAATGCAAGACCCATCAAGCAGCGACCATACAGACTGGATCCCAAATACAAGCAAAAATCTAAGATTGAATTAGATAGAATGTTGGAAGTAGGAATCATAGAACCTATTGAAGAATCTGAATGGATTAGCCCTATGGTGGTCCAAGATAAGAAGTCAGGAGAAATCATAATTTGTGTATATTTAAGGAAATTGAATGATGCATGCCTACATGACCCCTTCCCTACACCCTCTACTGATGAATTTCTAGACAATGTAGGTGGACGGGAGGTCTATTCATTCATAGATGGACTCTCAGGTCATCACCAAATCAGAATTTCTAAGGAAGATCGACATAATACCACGTTTGCAATAGAATGGGTCCATTCCAATACACTGTGATGCCTTTTGTCTTGAATAATGCACCAACCATATTCTCTAGGGTGGTGTTCGAAGCATTTAAGGACTTTTTACATAAGTTATTGGAGGCATACTTTGATGATTGGACTATCTTTAGCCTACTGAAAGACGCCATTGAATGTTTAAGATTGATGTTAGATAAGTGTAGGCAATGTTAGATTGCCCTGAATCTGAAAAAGTGTATTTTCTTTTCACCTTTTGGAGTACTAGTAGGACATATTGTGTGTAAGCAGGGGTTGTTGGTGGATCCTTCCAACATTGCCATCATTGTTGATCTACCTCCCACTACTTTGATCAAACAGATGCACACTACATTAGGACACACTAGATACTACATAAAGTTTATTAAGGGTTATGCACAGAGAAAAACACCTATGGAAACACTATTAAATAAATATGGTAAGTTCCAATGGACAGAAGAATGCCAACAGAGCTTCAACAGACTAAAATAAAAAATGGCCAATGCGCCTATCTTGGTTTTTCCAGATTTGAGTAAGGAGTTCAATGTTCATGTCGATGCTTCTTCCATTGCATTAGGAGTAGTTTTAGCACAACCGGGTGTAGGAGACATTGACCACCCCATAGCCTTTTCCAACAGGAAGATTTCTACAGCTGAAAGGAAATATACTACGACTGAAAGAGAAGGCTTGGCTATGGTATATGCACTATAGAAGTTTAGACACTATTTGATGGGAGGAAATTTTAAGATGTTCACTGGTCATTCTACATTAAAGTACTTAGTCATCAAGCCAGTGTTGGGGGGAAGAATATGCAGATGGCTACTACTATTCCAGCAGTATGATTTTGAAATTATGGTTATCTAGGTTGGAACATGGAGAGGAATCTACCAGTTTGGAGGATAAACCACCATATGCACAGTTGTTGGCCATTAGAAAAGTTGATGATCACTTCGCCGAGATAGTTCAGTTCCTATCCACAGGAACGACACCTCGCGAGTACACAATCATTCAAAAGAAACAATTGGTAGTCTGTGCTACAAATTTTCAACTCATAGTTGGACAGTTGTATAAGATGGGACTAGATGAGATCTTGAGGAGATGTGATATGGAGGTAGAAATACCATTGATTCTTGTAGAGGTGCATGAAGGCATCACAGGAGGACACTATGCAGGGAAAGCAATAGCGTAGAATATTCTCAAAGCTGGCCTCTCGTGGCCTACTTAACAAAAGGATGCTAAGGAATACTATAGAGCCTGCGATGTGTGTCAAAGAGTAGGAAATCCTTCTCAAAGAGATGAGATGCCTCTGGCACCACAATTAACATTACAAGTATTCGAGAAATGGGCCATTGACTTTGTGGGACCTATTAACCCACCAGGAAGGCGCACAGGAGTGAGATACATTATCACTACAATAGAGTATTTGAACAGAAGGGAAGAAGCAAGCACAGTTAAGGACTGTAGTGCAGCTACAACTGCGTAGTTCATATTTGAGGATATTATCACTAGATTTGGTTTCCCAAAGATCCTCATGAGTGATCAAGGCACACATTTCATAAACAAAACTATTTAAGCTTTGACTCAGGAATTTGAAGTTCACCATCAGAAGAGCACTCCATACCACCCATAGGCGAATGGTACAGTCGAAGATTTCAATAAGGTCTTGGAGAAAATGCTGACTAATATCTTCAGTGTCAACATAGATGATTGGGACTTAAGAATTCCAGCAGTATCATGGGATTATAGAACTACTTGCAAGAATTTAACAACGTAGAAACTATTTAAGTTGGTATATGGCTTAGAAGCAATCGTACCTATGGAATACTTGGTTCCTAGTTTAAGAATTGCAGCATTTACAGGTATGGATGACACCGACGTTGTTCAAGACAAGCTTGCGTAGTTGCTGGAACTGGAAGAAGACAAATTTATTGTAGGATTTCATCAGCAGGTACAAAAAGAACAAGAAAAGGATTACCATGACAGACATATCAGGAGGAAATCATTTAAGTAGGGAGATTTGGTCATGTTATATGACAGTAAGTTCATAAAGCATCCAGGGAAGTTCAGGACACATTGGCTTGGGCCATTTGAGGTTGCCTATGTTACAGAAGGAGGATTTGCACAGTTGAAGACCCTTAATGGAGAATGGAAAGAAGGTTTGGTAAATGGGAGCCAATTGAAATTGTATTATGACAAACAGTTGCCTCGCAACTCTCTGTAAAAGGAAAGAAGGAAGGGTCTAGGTGCCAGGTGTAGTTGAAACTGGGTACCAGACACAGAAAATATAATCTACTCATGATAGAGAGGGATAGAGAAGAAAGCACAATCTACCTCACGCAGTCTGCAGTCGAAGTGATACAGGAGTTTCAGTCCTGTAGTTACTCAGGACGAGTCACATGCGAGTTTTATGGGCCTGTTGGCCCTTGGTTATGTAAGGAATCAAAGACTAAGGAAGAAAGGTGAAGTGTGAACCACACATAAGTCACATAAACCAAGGAATGGTTGAAGAGGGAAAAGAAGCAGAAAAGAAGGAGCAAAGCAAAGGAAAAGATAGTCGTTGGAGGAGAAGATCGAGGAAGATAAAGCAACAAATAATATATATCGTGGACAACTCAACAAGTGGGAAAAGACACCAACAAGTGCTTTGGAGCACCTCACAGAAAAGAAGGAAGGACAGGCTGGTGAAGCCTTGAAAACACAGGTCAAGTGGACCTAGGGTTTTGGATCTAGGTTTTGACACCTAAACTTTGGTCATGTAATGTATAAATAAAGGTCTAGAATATCTGGGAGGGTTTGTTCTAAGTTGGTTCTAGTTCAAATGTTGGTGTTTTTTGATTATTGTTGTTGAGAGAAGTATTGATACTGTATTGTAAGATCTTCAGCTGGGTGCGAAGATCGACCCTGCAGCTGGGTGCGCAGGGAGGGAAGAGAGAAAGAGAGAAAGAGATGTGAAACTAAGTGCACATATGGAGCTGTATATTTTTATATCATATATCAAGAAACATATTTATGTGGACTTAACCCTAGGGAGAAGGTGAGCCACGTATATCTTGTTGTTGTTTGTGATTGATGTTGTGTTATTTGCTATATGCTATCTTGTTATTGAATTCTTTTGTTAGATCTGAGATATAACTTGCGAAGTAATCTTAAGAGTGGTAAATAATATCTATATTGTTGTGTGTTATTATCCTGGACCCACTTTGCATTTCCTCTAGTTGTAGAGACCTATGTCATGCAACCCCCTATTGCTACTTTGGGTGAGACTACATCTTCTTCGCAGGTGTTGCCGAAAGGGTCGATAGTTAGGGGTTGTTGGTGCACTGTTAGAGCTGAACCCTGGGTCTTCCCCTATGCCAACACCTAGCCTTGTTAAGAATCCATTCATCGAACTCTTAATAAAGGAACTTATAAAGAAACAAAAAATAGGGATAATTTTAAGTATGGAAATTTATATTAAAATGTAGAAACATGGGCTAATCTTACTAGTCCTTAATATGCAAAATGTAAAATGTTTGGTGATAGTTTTGTAAAAATATTCAAATTTATAAGAATTTAATATAGCTTCTATCAAATATCGGCAATTTTATAGGTAAAATAATTTTATTCTACGGAATTTGGGCAAATCGTTTTTAGAATAAATGGAAGTTAGAGAAAATGTTTTTTGGAAACAACATGGAAAATTAACCCATTTGCAAAATTTATCCCCCAAAATCATCTATGACAAAAAATAGTCTATAAAGATCCATTTGATAACACAGTAAAGCCCGTCAAAACAGGTCGGACCATCCATCTAGAGAATAATGTTACCCCAAACAAGGAAGAGTTTGATTGGGCCATGTCTTTGGGTGTGATTCATATTATTGAGTTAAATGGAATTTTGACACCTCAACACCGCCTTCTCATGGATATCTATGTGTAGCCTATTTATTAGCCATGGAATTGATGGAAATGATTAGTTATGAAAATGAAAAGGATGAAACACTTAGCTCAGAAGGGTTTGAATAACCAACATAGATCATAGGTAAGTTTTTCGTACTCTTTTCTCAATCCAGATCTCTTTCATGCTCTATTTTAGGTTATATTCATTTGCTTCCAATAACTTTCTTGTTTTACTCTACATATCATTAGATTAATATAAATTCCTTCTCCAACCACTGTAAGTTTGTCATAATATTTATGGAAAATGTGACTCACCTAAAACAAAATCCAAGTGCGTCCTAGAAAACCAAATAGAAAATTTATATTGTCCATACTATTGTATGCCTCCTATTGGAATTATTGTCATTGATGTCAAAGGATTTACGACATTACAATACACAGAGAATTTCCAATATTGATTTATATATATAGGTTTACAAGTATATTAAAAAAGGGGTGCATTTGAAAATGTAAAAAGTGAAATGGTGGTTTCAAACCCATGGGTTTGGGGTATTTTCCCATGGTTTTTGGGGTATTTTCCCATGGTATTATTGAGAATTAATAATTTAATTAATGGAAATGTCCCTTCATGAAGGGTTATGATAAAAATATAAAAAGATAAATTATTGAGAGAAAGTGAGTTTGTGAAAAATGGATGAGAAAAGATTGAATATCATTCCAAAAATGAAGAGTTGTAAAATCAAGCTTAGGCTAGCTTGGTATTTTCATGATAACTTATGTTATGGGATGTTTCAAACTTTGAAATTTTTAAGATATGGAGAAGAGTACATTTGGTAAACATTTCATATGATGGTTTGTTATACTTTCAGAGATATGCCCTGTGGAAGTTAGGGTTCTTGAATTCTTCTGAAATTAGTTTTAAACAGGTCATCTTGCCACTTTCACTACCACATATTTTTTGGAATGTTTCAGACCTCAACATTTTGCATAGATGGAGGAAAGATGTCTAGGTACATTTGGTAAAAAATTTAAATGTTTTTTCACTATGTTTTGAAGATATGCCATGTGGAAGTTAGGGTTCTTAAATGCTCATAAAATTAGTTTCAAAAAGGTCATTTTGGAATTTTCACAATAACTTCTTTTCTAAGACACTTCAAAATGTGAAATTTTTATAGAATAGAGGAGACATAAAAGTACCTCGGGTAAAAAATTTAGATGTTGGTTCATTGTAATTTCTTAGATATGATCTAAGGAAGGCGAGCATGAATATCATCCCTTGTTAAGTAATTCATTATATGCCTTTATTTTGCAACTTGTTTTTGTAAACGCTTATATGTTAAATGTAGAAGACAAATAATGAATTCTTTTTTCTTTATGGATATATTGTATGTACACACCAAATTGAGAGTAAGTTAAGAATATAATAAGTAGATGTAAGATGTATATTTTAATTAAGGTTTATGTTATGGTTTAGTGGTTAAGGGGTTTAAGGTTTAGGGGTATAGGATGTAAGTGGTTAGGGGTTAATATTTTAGTGGTTTAAGGGTTAATAAGGCCACTAAGGCTCAGTGGTTGAGGGGTTAGGGTTTAAGCTAGGTTTAGGGGGATTAGGTCCTATGGGATTTAGAGGTTAATGGTGGTTTAGGGAGTAAGGGTTAGGGGTTTAGGGTTAGGGATTAAGGGGCTAGGCTGGTTTAGGGGTTAATAGTTTAGGGGATTAGGGGGCTAGGTTGGGTTATTGGTTAATGGTTTAGGGGTTAGGGGTTCAGGGATTAGTGGTTAGGGGGAATGGGGTTAAGGTGTTAAGAATTAGGGGGATAGGGTATAAGGGGTTAGGGGCTAGGGATTAAAGGGTTAGAAGTTAATGGTTTATAGGTTAGGGTTGGGTTAAGGGTTAGGGATTAGAGGGTTATATAATCTGATCTTAATCCCTTATAAATCATGATCTCCATGTTATGGGAAGTTTTCCATCGTCTTAAAATCTATGGCCATCAAGTGAAATCAAGGAAGAATATAACATAATGATGAAGGTGAAATAAGAATAGGTTGTTTTTTCTGATTGTGACTATATATCTCACAAAGTGTCTCTCTTTCTACATGTCAAGAAAAATAACTTTTTTCCTATATTTGTTTGACATATTCATAAACATGTTTTAAATTTCACAAGTTTCATCATTAATTTGTTGTTTTTATTTCTCTCTCTCTCCTAAGTTGATTTCTCCATATAGAATAACAACTCCTAAGTACCCATAACCGTTGGATGACCAATAATCTATTAAACCTTAGTACCTTAGATGTTGATCCCTTATAAACCCCTAAATCATTAAGAACCCCAATCCTTGACCCCTAATACTCCCTCAACTCTTAACCCCTTATAAATTAAATCGTGGTCTCCAATTTGGGCCCAGGGAAGTTTCCATCCACTTAACACTTGTGGTCTCCCAGTGAAATAAAGAAACAATATGACATAATGATGAAGATGAAATAAGAATATCATGTTGTTTTTGTTGGTTATGACTATATATCTCACAAAGTGTCTCTTTTTCTACATGTCAAGAAAAGTGTCTATCTAAATGTCTTTGTTGTCTTTGTTTACCTATATTACATTAATTTGTCAGTTTTTATATCATTTAATATTTTTTATATACACCAATATTAATTGATTGTTTGTAATTATAAAGGAACAACGCCTTAGTGCACTTCCCATGTAGGAAGACGTGGTTGTAGTACAAGTTCCTATTCAAGAAAATGGAGAAAATATTGAAGATCAAGTTAATGATGCTATGGAAGAAGATGATGATGCTAATAACACAGTTGAATAAGATGGGACAAACATATTGATCCAAGAGACATTTAATAATGTTGGAATGGATGATGATGATGATCAGCTTGATGGTGTTTTTGATATACTTGTACTTGAGAAGGAAACACAACCTCTTTATGAAGGCTCCAAAACAAGTCTTCTCGTTGCTATATTGTTGTTGCTGAACATAAAGGTTATGAATGGTTTGTCATACACTTGTGTCACATAGCTCCTAAGGTATGTAATATATTTTGTCATGACATTTAGTACATGTTGATAATGTTTTATTTTTCCTTTATTTTTATTGTTAGTTGATCATCTGTAAAATTTTGATGCAATATATATGATTAATATTATTTACATTAACCAGTATTGATTTTTTATGTTGTAGATTGTTAGCTGAATTTCTGTTCCCATTGTCAAATTTCTTATGTTGCACATACCAAGATTTACATGCCATTATGAAAGATTTGGAATGGAGTATCAAGTTATTCATGCATGTCCCGATGATCATATTTTGTATTATGGAGAACATGCATTGAAAGGAGAATGCCAAAAATTTCAAATTACTAGATATAGAACTGATCAAGTAACAAAAAAGGTGCCTCTCAAGGTTCTTCGTTATATTCCCATAATTCCACATTTGCAGAAATTGTTCGGGTGAAAACGCATAGCATAGTTTATGGATTACCATGAAAAGAACATAAGTAAATATGGTGTTCTTCGAATGCCTGCAGATGAATCTACATTTAAGAAGATAGAGGAAATATGGCCACATTTTAAAGTTGAACCTCGTAATCTTAGGCTTTAATTAGCAGCTGATGGTGTCAATAAATTTGAAGAGCTCAGATCTACTTACTTAGTGTGGCCTATTTTTGTTATCAACAATAACATTCCTCCATGGATTTCAATAAAGAGGGAGCACATAATGTTGGCAATGATTGCTCCAGTTATTTTTTTAGAATAATTTATTTTAACTCAGCAACATCTCATTTGTCTTTTTTGTTTTATAATTATGTCTTGTATTTTTTGTTTACTCATATATGCTCAATTATATATGTCTTATAATTATGTTTGATATTTTTTTATATACTCATATATGTAGTACGTATCTGTTGTATGTTCAATAAATTAGGTAAGTAGCAAGTCAAAGATATGAATGTGTATATCGAGCCTCTTATCGAGGAGTTACTAGAGTTATGGAAGGGAATCACTATGTATGATATCTCTAGACCAGTAGATGCACAAAGGAAATTTCAATTCCATGCAATGCTTGTATGGAAAATTCACGATGCCCCAGTGATAACACATTTTTGTGGTATGTTATAATGTCACACTGCACTTTAATAGTGTTTAATTTTATGAAGTTCATATCATGCATGTTTTTAAATACATAATCCCTTCATTAATCATACTTCGAATAATTGATATAAAATTTAATCCATCTCTTGCAGGTTTTCAAACAAAGGGTAAATTTGCATGTCCAATTTGTGGTCCTAAGATGAAATCTCATTGTTCAAGAAGTTTAGGAAAGGAGGTGTGTGATGAGTATAGGCACTTCCTATATAAGAACCATAGGTATCGAAGTACCGAAAAACATCTTTTCAATGGGAAAGGAGAGACTGGACTAAAACCACAGAGAATGACACCTTTTCTATGGTAGTTTCAATGTAATATAAATCGCCATGGTATGGATCAAAACGTTTATGTATCATACATGAAATGTTTGGAATATTTTATATTTTTATTGCATTTTTCTCAATGTACTAATTGACAATTTATGTTGTAATATCGTTAATTATGCTTCACCTTGAAGGTCGTCATGAAGGCATTCCATGTGGAATGAAAAGTTATCTTATACAATTAAGTAGGATCCCTACTATGAGCACCTAGAAATTGCCCATGTGTTTGATATAATGCACATCAGGAAGAATGTAATAGAAAAATTATGGTGAATATTAGATGGAAGGAGTAACAAAGAAAAAATTGTAAAGATTTGTAATGACATTAAGGAGAAAAATCATACAATGAAAACTGTGATTCATTCAAATAGAGATGGAGACCAAAATATAAGCACCCTTACATGGTTATTGACAGAGTAGAAAAGCAACTATGTAAAAGAGGTTATTCAAAAAATTAAATTTCCCATTGGATTTTCTTCAAACATAAAGAATATCCTAACATAGAAAGGTGAATTAGGTGGTGTAAAAACTCATGATTGGCATACCTTCGTTAAGGTAATTATTTTGGTTTATATATTTGTATATTGGTGAAACATTTATTAGTGTTTTTTTTTCTACTGATTTGGGGATAAATAATGATTTTTTTTTTGTTACAGTATGTTCTACCTCTATCTCTCCCAGAAAAAATTTAACAACAATGTCAAACAAGTTATATATGATCTTAAGCAAATACATGAGGTAAGTGGTGATTTATATGCAAAGTGAAATTTGTTCAATTCGTTGTACAACTTATATTTCATTTCACGTGTTTTACTTGTAATCATGTAGTACTATATACTTTTTTGTTGAAACATGTGATTTGATTGCATCATTTGTAGATGGTTCTCATCTAAAGAAATCGATAAAGAAGATATAAAGTATTGGAGGAGAAAAATTCCTTGCCTAATGTGTGAAATGAAAAAGCATCTACCTCCAACGTTTTTCAATTCACAAGAACACTACCTCTTACACCAAGTTGAGGAGATTGAAAAGTGTGGACTTGTACACACAAGGTCAATGTGGATGGTTGAGAGGCACTTGAAATCATTGAAGGCTTTGGTTAGACAAAGAGCACTTTCTGAGGGTTCTATGGTAGAGGGATATATGGTATATTGTTAGGTTATGAAAAAGGTATAAATATCTTCCTTTTTCCCACATTTCATGATATCATCTTGATTGACTTTTCGATTATTTAGAGGCAAATAGAATAGAAAATGAATAATATACTCTTTAGCATTATTGTTGAAGTTAGATTACATATATCCTAAATATGATTGGAATTGTCTGGTTTTATTACAGGAGTGGTTAAAAATTTTCAAACCCAAGATAACAAAGGAAATCTTGAAGATGCGCAAGCTATTGGAGGTTGAAGACTTTATGGTGCAAGGCAGTTTTGAAGATGATCGAGTTGCTTATATTGTAATAGTAAAGGAATCCTAAGGATCTATTGATCCTCAGGAAAGCTTAATTCACCCAGATTATTGTAATATATAAGGGGTAAATAGATCTTGAAAAGAGGTAGAAGAATTGCACCCAAGAACTCAGAACTTAGAATTGCTATGCGTTAGCAGTTTTTGTAAAATGTTGTATCGACTATGAAATCAATAGAAGCTTCGAGTGGTTTTACCATTTCTATATACTGAATTTCAAAAAGCAGTGCTTCTAAGGACCAAGGGCCTAGTCTGAAGGAGCTATTATTCGATCTGTAATTGTATTAGTTCAATTTTTGTTTTGTGATTCGATTCTCTTTTACAGTAGTTAAATGAATGCATAAGTGTGTTGATTGTTTCATGTCAATTGCAAGAGATAGATATTCCCTGAAGCATTAGATGATTGTTGTTCCAATTCCTATTACTGAGATTTGATGCATGACAGTTCCTCATAAGTTCACATTTTTTGTTCCCTTTACTTAGTTTACATTTGTTGTTCCTTTCACTTAGTTTACATTTGTTGTTCCTTTTACTTAGTTTACATTTGTTGTTCCTTTCCGTTAGAATATAGTTGTTTTTCCTTTCAATAGAAATACGATTGTTGTCTCTTTTCGACTAGATTACAGTCTCTATTTCTTTCCATAGATAGAGTAATTCACCTTTTTCTTTCCAGCAATTTGATTCATAATAATAGTTATTTCTGCAAGTCTTTATCTAGATTTAATTATTGCTCTTAAAATGAATTCAATAGATTAATTAGTTCCTTTCCATTGCATAGCTTTAGATTGCAATTCCTAGAATATTTAATGAATGTTTGAGGAACTTGATTCTTGATAAACTCAGATTTTCTTTCACTACACGATTTTAGCTTCTACGAGCTATCTGCATAGACTTTGCTGATATTCTTTGAGATAAAAGATGAATCCTTGGGTTGATAAATTAATGTTAAACTAAGGTTGTTTTTAGACATATTTAGAGCCCAACATTTTGGCGTCGTTGTCGGGGAAGAATATCAAAGGTAGCATAGATTGTGCCTCTGGAGGATGAGGTATTGAATACGGAAAGTAAGAACCTATGCAGGCAATAAGTAAGATTCTTATACCGGCGCTTACCTCCAGCTAACGCATTAAGAGGTTGCATAGGTGTTTTTTTTCTTTCTTGATTTTCCTTTTTTTGTGTGAAGTGTGTATGACTAAGAACAAAGATCTTGAAAAACCAAAACCCCCACCAAAAATTACCAAAGCCCAAGGCTCGGTGCTCCCTGGAAGAAGCACTTTCATAGACAACATCATCCGAAAAGCAGAATCTCAAGCTTCGGTTGGACCTAGAAAAGGATCTACCCGAATCCCTCAAGTGGCAGTTTCACCAACTGCAGCCCACGCCAAGATTCATAGCAAAACTGAAGGGACTGAGCAAAGCTTTCAGAGCACATATATTCCACCCCTCAACCCTTTAGAAGAGGGAAACTCTTGTAATCTAGAGGAAGGAGAAGGAGAAACCAATGGGATAGCTAAGATAGACCCACCACCTGATCCTGAATCTCCTGTGAAAGAAGAAGGCATACCCGAAATCCCAGATAGAGGGAGTGCAATCAAATCCCCTAGAGGATCAGATAACCAATCAATTCAAATAAAATATCCAGATCAATAAATCCCTGAATATTTCTGGCATATTTTTGATCAAATGGCACAACCAAATCCACAACATCCCCAAACTTCCACTTTGGAATATCTGATAGTTGATCCAATCGCCAATGCCCCCATGAAGGCAATTTCCCTAAGAAACCTACCAACCTTTCATGGATTAATCTCAAAAGACCTGGACACATTCTTATTTGAATTTGTTGTCCTATGTAGAGGGTATGATTACACCTCTGAACCCCCAAAATTAAAATTGTTCCCCTCCACTTTGAAAGGAGCAGCTCTAAACTGGTTCATGGGATTAGGGGGAGGAACTATAAACTCATAGGATGAGATGAAACAAGCCTTCTTGAAAAAATATCAGGATTATTGTAGAACCAGAGACTTAAAAGATGAAATCTTTCAAATGACTGCAAAAGAAAATGAATCATTAAAAGAATATGTCGAGAGATTTCAATATAATTTACAAAGATCACCCTATGGTACGTTACCAGGTGAAGTACTTAAGGAAACTCTGATTAAAGGTATGAAATATGAATGGGTAAAAACATTAAATTTAATGGGGAAGGTGACATTTATCAAGAAACTTATGATGACATCGTCCTATTGTGCATCAGGTGCTCAAGAGGGAGTTCATAGACCAGATCAGGGATGCATACCCCCCTCACCAGAAATAACAATATTACCAGCGGGGGTGTTACGCGAGCTGAAGTTGGTAATCTCTTAGAAAAATTCAAAACAGATATTCTGAGCACTCTGACTACACAATTGGAAGTGTTGCAAGCCAAACAGAAAAAAACAGAAGCATAACAAACGTTGGCCATATTTTTCCATAGGTGCAAAAGAAAACATGGTCCAAGGGATTTCCCTTTGGGCGTGGTCTGATTTTGCGTTATCTGTGCCAAGGATCATGACACGAAACAATGTCCATCGCTTCCTAGACTAAAAGCTATCTTTAGAGAAGCATAAGAAGAAACAAAGCCATTATATCTGATGGCTCAGCGTCGTCAATGGCAGAATCGACCTCTAAATACACTGCAGAACCCTTCTTCTTTCTTCTCTAGATAGTATAATCAACAAAAAGCTCCTGGTAGCACATGGTAGGGTCAATTTTTTACTAATCAAAACTGGTAGCCCCAACAATACCCACTTGCAAATCCCACATAGCAAAACCAGCCCACAGCAAATCCTGCTTGGCAGAATCAACCAACTGTAACTTCCACTTGGCATAACTCACAATATCTCACTTCATCCCAACAAAACTCAAATAACAACATCTACCCTTCACATTGGCCCAACATGAATACCCAAAACCCAAATTGGAATCAGAATTGGTAGGGCCCTGTGGGGATAAACAACCAATCCATGGGGATGGCCCCTCAAACTCAACCTACGTTACAAGCACCACTCCAATTTCCCCAAAGCCCACAATCCCAATTACGCCCTCAACTACCAGCCCAATTTCACCCAAATCCAAATAACAGACCGACTCGGCTCGTCCAGATTATGGAGAATGGAGAAGGAGATACCAGCTCAATAGGGTGCAACGAACTACGGTTGAGATCGGGACGAATAATCTCTCCTGAAGAAAATAACGTTTTTCAAAAGAAGGAGAGTGAAAACAACCATCAATAACACCTTTTACTATGGTAATAACAAAATAAATTGAGCAGGGGGGAAACATGAATCACAAGATCCTAATAAGGATGCAACACCCTCCCCTCCATTCCCCGAAAGATTGATGATAGAAAAACTGACCGTATATCCC
This sequence comes from Picea mariana, assembly GCA_032191745.1. Classification (NCBI taxonomy): domain Eukaryota; kingdom Viridiplantae; phylum Streptophyta; class Pinopsida; order Pinales; family Pinaceae; genus Picea; species Picea mariana. The sequence goes on along the minus strand of JASDQU010949158.1, from coordinate 2,523 downwards.
AACTTCGACATTGTAGGGGAAATCAAGAATTTATATATCAAGATTCTACTCCTACAAGCTCTTCAGGACATCCCAATCCATGCAAAAATGATCAAGGAGCTATGTGGGAGAACGCCCATCAGAAAAATTAAAAATCCATCATCAATAGTCCGCGTGGTAGGAGCCTTTTTTGATCTAATTTTAGGTAGACAAGAACCAACTAAATATGCAGATCTGGGGAATCCCATAGTGACAGTTCAGATCCAGGGTTGTTCTTTTCCCAATACATTAGTTTATTTGCGAGCAGCCATCAACATCTTGACTATGGAAACCTACAATACCTTGGGTTTTAACTCCTTTGAACCCACCGCAATAATGTTGTAGTTGGAAAATTGATCGGTAGTTTGACCAGTTGGCACATTACATGATATAGCCATCTTCGTCGACTCTTGGGAATATCCAGTGGACTTCCTCATCATCAACCCAAGAAGTGGACTTGAAGGTCATCCATTGATATTGGGATCAAGGCCATGGCTTACAATAGTAGATGCGTACATAGGATGTCGT
>JASDQU010949157.1:76098-91886 GCA_032191745.1 Picea mariana | reverse complement strand
TCTAAATCTGTGTGCTTAGCTTTTTTTCATAATCGGTGTCTACCCTCTGGCAGAGTTCACCACTGGCAACTTACGAGACAGAACAGTTCAAATTGCTCGCTGGCAATAGACAGTAATTTACTGTGTGTTTGCTCTTTTTCTGCATTGGAGGGACCCTCTCTGACAGAGTTACCTTGTCTTCCCGGCGACTGCAGACTTAGATCACAGTCATAGCACAGTCCTGATTGCACTTTTCCTCGTTTAGTTATGTATCTCGACCGTGGTAGCTAGTTTTTGATTGGTATCTGAATGGCTGTTAGGTTATTGGACAGTTTGTAACACTGGTCTCATCCTGACAGGCCCTGCATTGTAAATGGATTATATATATAATATAATTCGAGTATTTTTTTTCCTGGAAAAAAAAAAAAGATCTCCTATTAAAAGATTATTTGGGCACGGGATTACCTATCACCTTCGGAGTATCTTCATTGCATTGCTTTTTTTTACTAACATAAAGTTTTATTTTGATGTGATTTAAATTATTTTAAAAAAATTATAATAAAAATAATATAATCAAACAAATTAAAACTTATAACAAGATTTAACGATAAAATAAAATAATTCATAACTTATAATAAGATTTAAAGATATAATAAAATAATTAATTATTTAACTTTATTGTAACAATTCTACAATATTTATTAAATAAAATAATAAAAAAAAATTGACCCTATCTATCTTTGAAGACATATTTGAACCTACTTATTTGGGCACGAGATAAAGATGTTCGATTAAGAATCTTGCCAATCTTATAATTATAATTTTGGGGATTTTTTTTTTCTCACTTCAAAGAATTAGAAAGAAAAAAAGTGAATTTATAATATTAATTAAATATTTAATAACATATATATTATAAGTTAATATTAAATATCAATAATATAAATTTTAAATAGATTAAATTATTTATTTATATTAAATATGATAAAACTTATTATAATTTAGTAGTTAATTAATAATAAAAATAATGAGCACAATCATTATTAACTACAATTTACAAATGCAAATTGATTCATTATTTTTATTCAAAGAAAAGCTAGTCACTAATACTATTCATATTGATCTGTTTTAAATCCTCCTTAGTTTTGAGTTTGGTTATTTTTAAGTGATAAACTTTATTATATTATATGCATATACACTTTCTTAGTGGATTTTTTTGGATGGTATCTTTATGTAGTTGACAGTAATTATGACAGAATGTATCTTTATGGATCGTCAGGTGTTATACTTCGATTTTGATAAGGTAATTATAATCTAATATAATTTTGAGCTAATTTTCTATTGGAAAAAAATGAAAACCTAGCCACTTAACATAATTTACTAATGGTTCTTAAAGGGGAAAACTAGGTAAATATAATGAGCTTCGTCTAACTATTCTACCTTTTTTGCTTCGTTGATTCGGGTAATATAAATCTACATGAAATCACAACTTTCTGTTATTTAAATTGCATTTCTAAATGCAGAAATGGATTCAACCTGCTGAAAAAACCCTAAAGCACTAGAATTATACAGATTTAACCACTCAAATCTACAAATTCTATTATATATAACTAAATTTCTGACAAATATCTCCAAAAAAATATGCAAAAAAACAAAAACCCAACACATTTAAAATACAGCAATATAAAATATAATACTCACATGGAAATTTGCACCAGATATAACCACACGTTTTTTTTTGGCTTAACAGTCAACAGAGTTCGAAAACGCGACCCTCGTGAAGTCCGGCCGTAAGCAGAGCAGAAGCCTCAGTGCAAGTTCGAGGGAGGAGAGAATTTTGAATGAGATGAGGACAACCGACTCTGTAAACAAGAGACCGTCATAATTCATGGGTCAAGTCAAGGTTGGACAATACCTCGTTCTTCTCCATTAAAGTTAATGCTCCTTGACCATTCTTTAGAACTAGTTTTTTTCAGTCATTTTAAGTAATGATTATGTTTGACCAACAACAAGTATGATAAACTTACTTTTCGCCTTAAATCAAATAAACCAATTCTTAAGACTAACTTAAAAGTTCTTTAATTATCTATTTTAACAATTATCAATATCTTGTTCTTCCCAAAGACAATTCTTATCTTTAATACTTCTTGACTACTCTCTAGAACTAGTTTTCCTCTTCTCAACTGAATGGATCGCAGTCACTTGAAGCAAGTAATGACTATGTTTGACCAACAAGAATTATGATAAACTCACGTTTAACTCTAAACTAGATAAACCAACCCTTAAAATTAACCTAAAAAAATCAACAAATATGATAAACTCAAATTTGACTTTAAACCAAATAAACTAACTCTTAATACTAACTTAAAAGATTATTTAATTATCTATTTTAACAATTATCAATAACATAACATAAGACGTGCATATTTTCAAATCTATTGTCTTTGTAAAATTGCTAATCATGAAAAAAATTAACTCACTTTCATTCCTAATCACCATTTCTTCAACTGCATTTATTTGTTCGCAAAGTGTACTTGCCACTTCAAAATCATATGATAAATATAACATTAATACCAATAAACATGCCAAATATTTTATAGAAATTTTGAATTTTTTTTTTAATCATTAAAGTGTGGATAAATTTAATTTTACAAGTGGTTTCTTTTGTTAAGATAAAGTTTTGTTTTATTTTTAACTAAAATTTTATATCGAAAAACATTTTAAAATAGTTTAATTTTTTTTTAATAGAATTTAATAATCAAAGTTTTCATTAATCAAATAAAATTATAACTTTTCACAAAATTTCTATAAATTTGAAGAAAAAATTTCAAAAAAATAAAATTGTATATCCATTTTTAACTTACTCAGATCAATATATATGTTAAGAATATGTGTATACAACCCGAGTGGGCCTAATGGTTAAGAACATGTGTTTCCTAATGGGCCTAATGGACGTTGACCTCGTGGTGTAACCTTGAAATGGATTCCATGTTGGGACTTGTAGAATAACTCGATTTTTCCCTCAAAAATTCTGAGTGCATGCAGAATGTCCCTTTGTTCTGTCCTTCTCTTTTCCAAGGTCTGCCCAACCACCACCTTGATGATCCAGTGTGTTTATGCGGTCTTTAAGTACTTAGTTTCTCTGGTCCTATAATAATATGGGTCCTCTACCTAGTCCCGAACCTCCTCCAAAATCTCCTCTTCTGTCACTATTTTCCTCTGGCCTCAGACTGCTTATTCTACCTCCTCAACTACCTTTTTTTTTGCCTTTGAGCATAGTTTTTGATATCAAGATCTCACCAACCAAGCCTCCCACGCTGCGTGTGTGTTGTTCACAACTCTGTGGGAAGAATAAGCTTCTTCTTTCTTACCCACTTGTCGATTGACCTTCTCCTTCTTTACTCGACGTCTAGCTATACTAGACACAACTATCTCTCTCATCTTACTAGAGGAAAGAGGTAGACGCTCCCAATTTTCTGCACACCTTATCGAGCTCTTCTTTTCTGTGCTCTTTGCCCAGGTATCGACCACCTTCTGCCCTCGAGACCCTAGCTCCCTGCTCGTCGCCCAGGGCTTTGGACCCTTCCTACCTCGCAGTTGTTTCACCACAATTCCCCCGACAACCAAACATTTTTCTCTCATTTCTTTGCTTTGGGAGGTTCATTGCTAGAGAACCCCCCTCAAGTTATATGAGCAGCGACCAAAACCCTTCAACCATGCATTGAACCACCTCTCCTCACCTTTGCATAATTTCAAAGGTACTCACCATTTTCTCTTCCTGAAGCTTCTCCTTCCTCATCATTGATGATTACGTGCTCCCACCAGATCGACCATCTCTTGCGTTAATGGTTGTCATCAATACCTAAGAAAAATATTGATAATCTTTTGAGAGTGCATATAATTTAGAAGTAGTCTAACTTTTCTATGTTTCTTCTCTTTTCCGGGGACATTTTCTATTTTTTTTTTTCTCGAAATCCGACGAAAAATTGTTGGATTTGCATATTTGAGTGGTTAAATATGTATAATCCGAGTGTCCTATGGGTTTCTTCAATAGACTGAATCCATTTCTACATTCATAAATGCAATTTAAATAATAGAAAATTGTTATTTCGTGCATATTTATAACGTGAGATTCTATATATGAAAAATAATAAATATAAAGAATTAAAATATTAAATAAATAATTTAAGTTAGATAGATTTTTGGATAAAAATTATATATGAAGTTTTGAAACATCCAACATTTAAAATAGAAACTCCACTTTTCATTTGTCCAAAACTTTATACACAATTTTTATCCAAAAAATTCTCTAACATTATAACTAACTAATATTTAAATCATATATATATATATATATAAAATAAAATAAAAATTATAAATCCACGTAATATAAAAAGTTAAAACAAAACTTTTTAACAAGTGTAAACCAAAATTGTCAACTTTCATTCTTTATATTCTACAAAGTCAAGTGAAATTTGTCAAAAGATGTTTACATAATAATTTTATTTAAGGATTAAGGTGGAAATAATAAACAATAATTTTTAAAAAAATAAAGTGAATATCATAAAAAAATAATTTTGATGAAAGATTAAACTTAAAATAATAATGATTTATTTATTAAGAATAAAAAAAACTTAAAAATTTAATGCTAAAAGTACGTTACATTTGTATTTAATCCCATATTTTAGTCATTTAAAAGTTTTTACTTTATTTATTTTTATAAAAATATTTAATAGATATAATAATAGGTATGAGCAAAATGGTACTTGCTAGCTATATAACCAAAAGCAAAATTATATCAAAATTAATATATAAATAAGTAATTTACAAAATTATTTTAGTACATCTTCCAAAAATAAGAGGATTTTATATATAGAGAGAAAAACTTAAGTTTCTGTGATTAGAGTTTTTTTTTTGTAAGTGAGTGTGAGATTCTATATTACTGAAAAATATGGTACAAAAGGAAAAAAGAGGGATCCCTTGATCTGTCAAAAAGGAAACCAGATCAGGGATCCCGAAGTTGCACTGTCTAGAAAAACAGGGGGAGGGTTGGGTTGCCACCCTTGGAAACCGACCCAATCTCCGAAAACTTGTTTGAAAAACTATACCATAACATATACATAAAAGACAAAAACGTAGAACAGGGGTGGCTCCTACACTAATAAACAACTTTACCAGCGGTTGATACTGCGCTAGTCCAAGAGGATGGGATGGCTTTCGTCTCCTTCCTTTATTGCCTCGTTCTCCTTCCTCTACTCCACCGTGCACGTCTTTTTGATACAAGTTGGTGTTCTGCATCGGTCTGCTGGAGTGATGTCCATGTGGTGGACATAGTATAGGTAGAGGTGGAATTGTCCTGCCATTCGTTCCATTTTTTCGTTTTGGCTCCTCTGGTCCTCTACTATTCTTCTTGCACTAGCCTCCAGGTTGTTGAGGCGACTCAGAATTTCTGTGAGCATCTTCTTGTGTCCCAGATAGCCTCCCTGCTGGTCTCTTTCCTATTAGCACTCAACTTGCCTATCAACATTTTTGTGCGCCAGGCTTCCTCCACCATTTTGTGGTAGAGGGTTGTTCTAGGCTGTGTGGCCCCTGGGTCCCTTATCTCGTTCGCTTCTTGAATGAGTTCCGCCTAGGCTTTGCCCTGGTGCGTGGTGTTGACTTCTCTCTCCCACCTGTCGATGACCGCTTTGCCCTTTGGATCGACCTGCATGAGAAAGGTACCCTTGGCTTCTCTGACCGCCTGCTCCATCCTTGTGATCTTTCGGGCGCTTGTTGGAAGTTCCTCCTTCTGGGGGCCCCTCTAACTTTGGGTACTCTTCATTCTTACCATCTCGGTTTGATTTTGGTGGTTCTTGTCTTGAATTTGTCCTCCATTTCTATTCACCCCTTCTTGGTATGTAGGATGGCCTCTGTAATTTCTTTTCTCTGGTCCATGACTATCCTTGATGTTTCTTCTTTTATGGGATTTCCCCGGCTGTAGGCTTATCCTCATAATCATGGGTCTCCCGTAAGGGAGTACCTTCTGGTCCTTTTTCACTGTTTCGGGGTGTGTGCTCTTGGGAACCCTTTCGTCGTCCATGCACCAATCCTTGGCCTTGCACGTTGTATGCCAATCATTCCCCCCCCCCCATGTATATGTGCGTGGGTGAGGTGTACCCATACCTGCCCACAGCCAACCCTTTTGTTCTTCGTCCTTTGCCGCCTGTTGATTATCCTTTCTAGTCTCCCACGAACAACCCCTGTACTTCTTTCTATTGACAGGACCGTGGTGTCGTACCTCCTCTTGTGGTGTGACCGGGATCTGCATTGTAACTCGTGTTTGAGTGGTGGCCTATCGAATTTTGCCTGGATCCTACATGCCCTTCAATTATTCCTGCGTCTCCAGCCTTGATGTGGTTGTTCTCACTTTGACTGTCGTCATAGTCCGTTGCCTCTAGTTGGATGCAGTCTGTTCGGAACTGACCATTCAGGATGTTACTCCATATGGAATCCAGTTCTGGTCCTTCCTTGTTGACCCCTTGGTTAGTGATTTTGTCCGCTAGTCCATTTGCTGACCTCCGTACCCAGCGCAATTCCACTATGATCCCTGTCTGCAAGTGCTCTTGAATGTTTTGCAGGGAATGAGCCAAGCGCCAGTGCCTCTGAATTTTGCCCACTTTGGTACCATTTTGGAGTCGCCTTACTGTGTTGATGACCAACATGGAATCTCCTTCCACTATGGCGTTGGTCATCCCTTCCCGGTGTAGAATCTCAAGGCCGGTCTCCAGGGCTCCAAATTCAGCGATGTTGTTGGTTGAGTTTCCCAGACTCCCAGTGTATAGCCGGATGATTTTTCCTTGACTGTCCCTGATTACTCCTCCTATTCTCGTCCGTCTTGGGTTACCTTTCGATGCCCCGTCAAAATTCATCTTGAGGGAGCCCTCTAGTGGCGGTTTCCAATTCCGCTCACCTACTTGTAGTTGCGGTGGTCGTCTTACCTGATTGGGGTTGCGTCCATCTTTCAGTTGAAAATCCTCTAGAACTCAGAGGTCCTGGTCTGTGAGTTGCACTCTTCCTGTTTGGCAGTTGCGGCTCTGTACCGTTTCTCTTGTCATGGAGATTATTGTTTCCTTGATCTTTTATGTCGTCCAGCTTTGGTTCCTGAAGATGCATCGGTTCCTTTCCTTCCATATTTCCCATATGATCATTCCAGGGATGAGGGTCCAACAGAGATTCACCTCTTTGTTTTCGTTGTAGTTCTCTTTCCAGATGTGTATAGTTGCAGATATATTACCTCTAATCCTATTGGATTGTCGGAAGATGCCTGCCGCCCAGTCCCAGACTTCTGCTATGTAGGTACATTCGTCCAGGAGATGGTTTGTTGTTTCCTCCTTTGCTTCACATAGGTGACATCTAGAAGGACCTATGAATCCTCTCTTCCTTAGGTTTTCCCAAGTTAGAATTCGGTTGTGGAGTATTAGTCACTGGAAGATTTTTATTTTTGGCCAATGGGGGTTGTTCCAGAGCTTATCCCATTGATGCGTCAAGTCTTCTTGGTCTTGGTCCGCTATATAGTGTCAGACTTCTTTGAGATTGAATTCCCCGCCGTCTTTGTGCCCCCATCTCAGCTGGTCATTTCTGTCCGTGACTGTAATTTTTCGTCTCCCCAATTCCTCCTCCACCTCTTTTACTGTTGTTGTGGTTTGGTCTCTATTATGTGGGGTGAGAGTGTTCCAGATTCTCCATTTGTTGCGATCTGTTTCTTGTTTCCAGTAATGGTAGACTCTGGTTTTGCCTTGCGCAATTAGCTCATGTTGGAGTTCCTCTCGGCCCAGATTTTCTATTCTAGGTTCTTGCTGCCAAGTGTCCTCCCAGAATCTGGTTGTTCTGCCATTTCTTACTTCCCAAAATCTATGTGTCTGGATCCAGGCCTTGTTGCGCCAGGCTAGGTTCCAGATAGTGGAACCTTCCCTGGTGCCTCTGAAGCAAATTTTGTCCTGGTCGCATATGTCTGGGGCATACTTTGCCTTCCACAGGTTGACCCATGGCATAGTAGTTTCTTTGACCTAGTGCCACTGGAGTTTCGCCCCTTAGGCGTCATTGGTCACTTGCAGATCGTGTAACCCTAGGCCTACTTTTCTTTTTGGTTTACAAACCTTCCCCAAGCCACCAATGCCCATTTTTTCCTTGTTTTCGCGCCTCGCCACAGGAAGTCTCTTTGTATGGTTCTTATTTTTTGTAGTATCCCCTTGGGGGTTGGGAAAACATACATCATAAAGGTTGGAATTGCTTACAAAACCGACTTGGTCAAGACAAGTCTTCCGGCTAGGGTGAGGGATCTGTATGTCCAATTTTTTACCCAGTCTTGTAGCTTGTTGATTATTCCTTCCCAAGTTGACAGTTTATAAGCTTTGTCTGTCAGAGGAATGCCCAAGTACTTGGTTGGTAGTGATTTGCGTTCAAAGCCCAAGATGATGGCCAAATTTCTTTGGATTGCGGGGTTGGTATTAAAGAAGAAGATCATAGATTTGGACTAGTTGATCTCTGCCCCCGAGGCTTCCCCAAACTCGTCTAAGATTCGTTTGTAGGCTTTCGCTTCCTTGACCGTGGGTATGCCATGAAGTAAGGTGTCATCCATGAACTGTTGGTCTGTGGAAGTAGGGAAATTCTCAAAGGGTTTGATACCTTTTATTTCCCATGTTGTTGTTGTGCTTTTTATGCTTCGACTAAGAACTTCCATCATTAGAATGAATAGGAAAGGGGACAGCGGGTATCCTTGTCTAATGCCTCTCGTGGGCCAGAAAGGTTTGGCAGGGGATCCATTTACTAGTAGTGAGTAGCTTGTTGTGGATGTTAGGATGACTATCCAACTGATCTAGTGTTGGGTGAAGCCGAATGCTTCCAGGGTCTTGATCATATAGTGCCAGCTAATCTTGTCATAAGCTTTTTCTAGGTCCAGTTGTATTATCATTCCCCCTCTCTTCTGAAGCTTCAGGGTGTGGATAAGTTCGTGGGCATGGATTATATTGTCCATTATTTGTCTTCCTTCCACGAAACCGGCCTGTTCTTGTGAAACCAGTGTGGGTAGGAGTGGTTTCAATCTATTTGCTATAACCTTGGAGATTATCTTATACACCACATTGCACAGCGCTATAGGTCTGTAACGATCAGGGGTTTTGGCTTCATTCACTTTGGGGATAAGTGTAATCATTGTAGAATTTAGCACTTTTAGAATGGAGGCTGACCTTCTAGAGTCTTCCACTACCCTATATACGTCGTGTTTAACAATTTCCCAGCAGGCTTTGAAGAAATCCACTGTAAAACTATCTGGGCCTGGGGCTTTTCCATTGAGCATTTCCTAGAGTGCTTGGTCAATTTCCTCCTCCGCAATGGGCTTGTTCAAGTTGTTATTTTGTTCTTCAGTGACCAGGCGAGGGATATGCTGGATTATCCTTTGTATGGCCTTCGTTCTGTCTTGGTTGGGTTCCTGGGCTATCCCGTGGAAGTGGTTTACCAGAGTTGTTTCGATGTTCTTATGTGACTCTCTCTCTATTCCATCCTGGTCCCTAATCTTCAGAATTTTGTTATGGGCTCTTCTGGCCATTATTGTTCTATGAAAAAACTTGGTGTTTTGTTCTCCTTCCTTTAGCCATCTGATCCGAGACTTTTGTCGCCAAAGAGTTTCTTCTTGCTGGCATCGCGCTTCCCATTCCCGGGTCATCTGGATCTCTTCCTTTTTCTGCTCCTCCATGTAGCCCTCCGAGACGCAGGTTTCCTGGAGTTTTTTCAATTTTTCTTCAATGTTGTTCTTCTCTTGGTTTATATTCCCAAAAGTGTCCCTGTTCCACTCCTTGAGCCTATATTTGATGTGTTTTAGTTTCTTATAGAGTTTGAACATCATTGTCTCTTTCTCTAGTTGCTCCTCCCGCCACCACTGTTTGATTCTTTCCTTAAATGTTGGGTGTTCAATCCAGAATTTCTCAAATCTGAAAGGTCTGTTCTTTGGTGTGGTCTGGAACCCTGCTTCCAGTTGCACTGGCCAGTGATCAGATCCCCCCCAAGGAAGGATGTTTCAATCTAAGGTTAGCCCATGCATAATGATTGACTTTGATACTAGGAATCTATCGAGTCTTGTTGCTACCTGATGTTAGTTCATATGTTTATTGTTCCAGGTGAACTGGCCATTATTAGTTTTCAGATCTACCATCTCCGTTGTGTCTATGAACTTTGAGAATTCTTCCGCATCTCTATCCAATCTTCTTGTACCTCCTTTTTTCTCCGCAAGTGACGTGATGATGTTGAAGTCTCCTGCTAGGATCCATTGGAGGTTTTTGGATTGGTTTTTGAGATCTTCCAAGTCTCTTATCATTCCTCTCCTTTCCTCTGACACCTGGGGCCCATACACATTTGTGCATAAAATCACCTCTGTGTTCCCAATGATTTGCATGTGGACCGTAAGGGTATTCCTGGTCGCTTCAACTGCTATTAGGCTTAGTACTTGTGGGTTCCATAGGGTGAGGATACCTCCTGCCATTTGGTGGCCTCCAATAGCCATCATCTTGTACTTGCGCCATTGTTGTTGACTGATTGTTTCCATTCTGTCTGTATTACATTTTGTCTCTTGAATAAAACGGAGATCCGGTTGTTCCTGTTTTAGTCTATTTCTAAGGATTCATTGCTTTCTTGGGCTGTTTAGGCCTCTTATATTCCAAGTTATAACCTTCATTTAAACATGTGGGGGGGAGTTGGGGAAGTGTTTCTTGATCTTACCCGAGTTTATTAGTAGCGCTCCAAGCTCCTGTAGGGCTACACTATTTGATTTCCTGCCTTTTTTCCTCCGCGTCTGCTTGGGTGAGAGCTGTGGTTGTCCCTCGTCGGCTTTGACTCCTAGGTGTCCAATCTCCCCATGTGTATGCTTTAGACCTCTAGCTTTGGCTTCCTCCCCTAGGAGGAACCGGTACTGGATGCGGTCAAGTTGCTATGTTGGTACATTGTCTACTCCCTGTCTTTTCCATTGCTCCAGTATGTTTGTGAGATCTATCCCTTCCCTTTCCACAAGGTCTCTGAGTTCAAGATATTTTGTGCCTACTTTTCTTGGGGTCATTTCCGCATCTCCCTCTGCTTCTTGCATGGGGGTGTTTTCGTCTCTAATTCCTCCATCCATCGGGGTTGCGCAACTTCCCTGTTCATTCTGGTTACTTGGCCGGTCAGTGGGCTCGTTTGTTGTTTGTTCTCTAACTTCCTGAGCTTTTGTCGTATCCTTATTGTCTTCTGCCCCTTTATTGGTTCTATCATGTCCTTTCGTTTTATTCCGGACCTCTGGGTTATTTCCTATTGGGGATTTACTCTGCTTCTAGGGTTTGGTTTTACAAACCTATCCTCATCTTGTTGTGGTTTGGGGTTTTCCGCTTCATGTTTTTTATTAAGAAGGCATTCCCTGATCATGTGACCATGTTCATGGCATATTCTGCATCTGAAAGGGATCTGTTCGTAATCGATGTTTTGGATCCATTCCTCATCCCTAAATTCAAGGCTTATGGCTTCTGGGAGTGCTCCCGACACATCCATCTCTATACATATTCTTGCGTAAGATGTATATCTCCCTTTTAGGGTAGCTTCTGCGGTCTTTATATATTTCCCCAGTTTGTTTCCTATTGCTTCGAAAGTAGAGGGTAACCAGTAGTCTAAAGGTAGGGAATATAATCTCAGCCAGACCGGCACCTTTTTGAAGGTCTCTTTTTCTGGGGAGAAACTTTCCTTCCATGGTTGCATGTACAGTCCTACTAATGCATGGAAGTATGGCCCTCCTTCAAAGACTCTATCCCTGTCCTCCAGGTTTATGAAGACTGCTGTGAAGAAGCCTTTCGAACCCAGATGGAGCTCCACTTCCCCATTTGACTTCCAATGATATTTGATCCAGTTGTGCAGTGCTCTTTCGGTGGGCCACAAGCCCATAAACTTGCATATTAGCGCATGCGCCTTCATCTGATCCATGTAGAGTTGTGTTTGTGGATCCCCCAGTATCACCTTGGGTATCATTGTTGTTTTGGGTTTGCACAGGTTGCACCCTTCTACCCGGTTGGTCTTCGTTGTGTCTTCTGTCTCCCTCTGGGTTTCTCTGGCTTCCTCTTCCATGCACTCACTTTTTCCTTGGTTCCTTTCCTGACCTTTTTCTGGGTCTAAACCCGAGGTGCCTGTAACTTGTGCCTTGAAAAATACGCCCCTTGGCCCTTTCCCTCTGTCTACCACTACTTGTTTGTATGAGGGGGTACCCTTACCCCCCCCTTTGGTGCTCATGTTGTCCTCTGCTATGGCCGCGACTGCCAAAATCCTAGCTTGTGGTTGCTCTCCTTCATCAACCGCTTCAACGATTGTCCCAAAATTCCATGATTAGAGTTAACTCGGTTATATTTTTATATTACATTTCAGAAAAAAAAATTATCTAAAAGAAAACCATGTCCTCCTCTAGCTTAGTAGTATTACATATGTCCATTGATTGTAACAAAACAATACTATAGACCAATATAACTATTTCACTATAACTACTTTGTAATTTCACTGATTATCAAAGTGAAATAGCAAGAAGAAAATTCCTTTCTACTTCAGAGAAGAAGAGGGAGGACAATATCTTCCAGGGGCTAGTCTATTGACTGCTTGACCTCCCTTTCTTGTTCATGTGCAGTGACCGAAGGCCGGGGTCGTCATCAATGTGATTTGGGTTGTCCCAAGTGCCAACAAAGTCATGATAGTCCTCTCTAGGTCTTGGGACCTCCTCTTCTTCATCAACCTAAGAGACCAAAATTTTAATCATGAATACAACTTGACATACAGCTTCAGATTTCCCTTCCAAGAGTGCAATTATGTGCAAGATGTCTTGTTGTGGAATGTTGTGTTCCTTTAGGACTTGGGCTATCATTGTTTTCACCATTCAAGAAATTTATGTAATTTGAAAGAGATTCGTCTCCTTAGTCCTAGAGAAGCCTGAAGCATGGATCCAACTTTCATGTGCAAGATGTCTTGTTGTGGAATGTTGTGTTCCTTTAGGACTTGGGCTATCATTGTTTTCACCATTCAAGAAATTTATGTAATTTGAAAGGGATTCATCTCCTAAGTCTTAGAGAAGCCTAAAGCATGGATCCAACCTTCCATTTCTTTTTGGAGTTGTTCTCCGGAGAACTTGTTCCTCTTCTCCTTGACTTTACCATCCAATTCTTCCAACTCGGCTTTGACAACCTCTAGGATCCTCAAGTGGAAGAACTCTTCAACTGCCAAGGTTTCCCTTTCAGCTTTGGTATAATAATTGGAGTACCCATGTGAACATAACTCTTCCTAGAAGATTCCCTGTGCTTCTTGCTTCGACCTCCTCCCTTCTCTCCAACATTTTGTTTCTGCATTATGTTGCCCTGCAGAAATTGGAACTAAGATGACAGGGACGTCCGAAAGATGTTGTTTGGGAAAAGAAGATGAAAGTTAGCTTTGGAATAAGAGAATGTGGGCCATATACGCTTTGATAATCTTGTCAAGATCAACAAGAAGCAAGTTGTAAGAGAAATGTCAGAAATTACAAAGCCACCGAATATTATGTGCAAACATTGTCAACATGGAAAACAAACAAAAGTTGAATTCAAGACAAAGGAATACTCTATCACAAAACCATTGGAGATTGTACACACTGATTTATGTGGGCCCACGAGAACAAAAGGACTGGGTGGTGAACAATACTTCATGCTACTCATTGATGACTACACCGGAATGACTTGGGTTTGCTTCCTCAAAAAAAAGTCAAAAGCTTTTGAATGTTTCAAGGTATTCAAGGTACTAGTTGAAAACGAAACTGATTTGAAAATCAAATGCTTAAGATCAAATAATAGAGGTGATTTTACTTCAAATTAATTCAGATATTTCTGTGAAGAACATAAATAAATAAATAAATTCTCAACAGCTAGAACACCTCAGCAAAATGGAGTCGTTGAAAGGAAAACATAATTGTACAAGAAATGGTCAAAACCATGTTGAATGACTCCAAGCTAAGTGATATATTTTGGGGACAAGCAGTGCATACGATCGTTCATATATTGAACATAGAATTGATCAGAAGTAATAGTGATAAGACTCCATACGAGTTATGGAAAGGAAGATCAGCCAATGTCAAGCACTTTAGAGTGTTTGGAAGCAAGTGTTACATAAAAATGGAAGACAAGAAGATTGATAAATTTGACTCTCGGGTGGACAAAGACATATTTGTTGGGTACTCATCCAAAAACAAAGCATTTAAGTGCTACAATCTAAGACTCAACAAGATAGTGGAAAGCATCAATGTAAAAGTTGATGAAACAGACTTGTTCAAGACCAGGAAGGAATGCATAAATTCAAACATCTTTGAAGAACAGGAAAATGAAGAACTAAAGAAAGAAGAAGAGGAAGACGAAGAACAACAAGAAGAAGAGAAGCAACCAGAAGCAAAACAAGAAGAATCATCAGACACCTTCTTCTTATTTTCAGACACCTTCCAGGACACCTAACCATCAGGTTAAGAAGAATCATCCACCAAAACAAATCATTGGAGATAGAAGTGCCATAGTAGAAACCAAAAGAAGAAGGCAAGCATAGACACCTAAACAAGGGCATTTTTCATTATTGTCCACAGTTGAACCAAGTAACTTTGAGGAAGCCATACAAGGCTATGGAAGAAGAACTAAATAAAATAGAGAAGAATGAGACATGGGACCTAGTTCCAAGACCAAAGGAAAAAAATGTGATTGGGACAAAATGGGTCTTCAGAAACAAGCTAAACGAAGATGGACAGGTAACCAGAAACAAATCAAAACTAGTGTGCAAAGGATATGATCAAGTTGAAGGAATAGATTTTGAAGAAATATTTGCTCATGTGGCTAGAATGGAAGTAATCAGAATGTTCTTGGCTTATGCATGCTCCAAAAGGATCAAAGTGTATCAGATGGATGTAAAATCAGTTTTTTCTAAATGGAGAATTAGAAGAAGTCTACATAGAACAACCAAAAATGTTTCTACTATCAAAAAATGAAGACTATGTTTGTAGATTAAAGAAAGATTTGTATGGACTTAAGTAAGCTCTGAGAGCTTGATACTCAAGATTGGACATGTACTTACAACAAGAAGGATTCAAAAGGGGAAATGCAGATAGTAACCTCTACATAAAAGTGGATCAAGGAAGCATGATTATTATTGAAATGTATGTTGATGACAACATCTTTGGAAGTGATGATGATAGATTGAGTCAAAAAATTTCCAAGGATATGCATGATGAATTTGAAATGTCTCTACTTGGGGAGTTTACTTTCTTCTTGGGACTCCAGATAACTTAGCTAGATGAAGGCATTTTCATTTCCCAAACCAAGTCCATCAATGAAATGTTAAAGAAGTTCAAAATGGAAGATTGTGAACCTGTGAGTACTCCTATGGTTACCGGTGTCAAGTTGAGCAAAGATGATGAATCTAAAGAAGCGGATCAAAAACTTTACAGATCAACGATTGGTATTCTACTAATCTAGGTGGATATCGGTGGCCACCCACCATTTCTAAATGGCTCAAAATAGTTTTCTGGAAATTTTGGCAAGTTACTATTTTTAGCAGGTTTTAACTTCCGGGGCCATTTTGAGGGCCCAAATGAAGGTTTTTTCGAGATCGAGGTTCTCAATGATAGCTAAAGGCATGATTGAGCCCCCAAAATGAATCTCCTCGACGATACCTTTCCAACGAGCTATCGCACGCCTAAAACGGAGATCGTATGCAAAAGTTACGACCCTGGGAAGTTGATGTACTCACTTACCCAAACGAGGCCCACATAACTTTTG
>JASDQU010949157.1:61607-75998 GCA_032191745.1 Picea mariana | reverse complement strand
CAACATGTGCTTAGTCTTATAGATACTATGTTTAGATCAGTCTCTTAGATCTGAGTTTAATATGTGATCAGAGCTCCTCTATTAAATAGCTGCAGTTTTGCTTTACTTGTGATCTATCCATGATTGACTTACAGATCTAATTTTGTCTTGTGTATTGGAAAAATTAAAAGAGACTGTTTTTCTGCATTTTACCCTAAAATCTAACAGGAGGAACTACTTATTCATCTGGGTTGGAATTGGCGGAAAGGGTAATGATCAAAGCCTCAAAAGATCCTACAACTGATCACAAAAGACCAATGATTGTGTTTTTGAGTGATGGAGATAATGGTGGGGGAGGGGATCCTCTATATTATGTCAACAGAATGAAACAACAAGAGCCGAGAATGATTCTTCATAGCATAATGTTTGGAACCGAACCTACAACCAATATCCTCATCGAAATGGCTAATATTGGCAACGGAACATTTCAACATAGTCTCGATGAAGTGCAATTAGCAAGAAGCTTTGAAGACCTAGCCATAAGTCTTAAGCCCAAAGTTGCAGCCTTAATGTAGGGATGCAGCAGGTATTTTAGACTAATCCTCGCTTATAGAAATCCTACTGGACATACAGACTTCTGGTTTTTTGGTTAGACATCTGGATTTTTGTTTTGCAAAATCTACGCCCTTATGTAGCAGTTCTTATGTTTTATTTGAGTAGTGTAATTTGGTATGGTAGCTCACTTTTATGTATGAAGGAATATAGAACCCACGGCAGTTTATGAGGAGCCATCTACTTTATTTAGCTAGATCTGAAGTTCACGAAAATACACATATTTGAATCATGTATTGATTCATGTAATGCGATAGGGTAGCTCCATATTTGTGAATGAATATAGAAGCTACAGCAGATTATGAGATAGAGGGTAACCAAAATACACATTTTCTTTAATGAAGTACCCATGCAAAAATATCATGATTTATACAGTTCTAGGCTTCAATGAACATCATTTCATAATATTGTTTTTGCACATTTTCCAGTTGTGATCTCGTCTTGTCCGCGAAAGTTGCATTTGTTATAAATAGGTAACATATTTGAAATCTGTTAATCTACACTGCAAGTAAACTTGTTGCAGAATGAACTGTTTAGTTATATTTGTTGGAAAACTGAAACATGTATTGATTTTATTTTGCAATTATCTCTCAATCTTGACTATAAGCTGGTTCAGAGTCATTGTGCTATCGAGCTATCTCAATCCACTTGAGATAATCTGTCAAGTACATGAAGTGCCACCACATTTACGTTTTTCCTCCAAAACTCTATTCACCTCTGCGACCGAACTCCTATGAAGTCAAATCTTACCATACCTAGGCAAAGTTTCGCCCCGGTTTCTTTGGCTATCTTCTCTGCGATGGTCCCTTGTTCAGCCGAGTTGTGAATGACGTCTCCTTCTTCCATATCCAATAACCAAGAGATAGATCACATTTTCCACTTCTCCTAAGGATTTATTTTCTACAACCTGCAAATCTGTCTTATCTTGAGCGATTTTATCCTCTTTGATCTCCTCCTCTAAGAAATCTTTAGCTGCAAGCTTATTATCTTCTCTAGTACTCTTCACCCAAGGTTTCCACAACCTTTTCTGGCATGCAATTTGCAACATCATTTTTCTGCGCACATTTATCTACATGCATGTAAGTCTCTACATGCTCAATCCTCTTAGCCTCTTAGTTTTTATGCACTCTTCGTCAAGTGTTTCACCTTCTTTCGAGTAGCAAAGCACTTTCACAACTAAGACCGCCCCTGAAATCTCCCTCTTATACATTCGTTGTATTTCTTCTTTCTCCAAAGCCCTTTTTTTTCTTTTCATGGCTTGGATCTCTAGTTTTCTTTGTTGTCTTTCTTCACTCTTTGATTAGTTGCAAAATCGCTTGTATCTCTTGTCTAATCCACTTTTTCTCTTCTTGGTTCAACCACTTCCCCTTCACCATTTTTAACTTGTTGCAAATTAAATTGCACAAGAAAACACATAAGACTTATTCTAGCAATCTTTGCTCTTGATATGGCTTCCTCTGGCCAACTCGATGTTCTTAGATACTCACATGCACCTCATTTATTTCTAATGCTATTCAAGGTGCCACGATAAGGATTATAAAGCAAATGAACTCTTGCTTTGCAATTTAAATTTATCTCACCAATCTCTGGTTGGATTTTCAACAACTCACTCTCTTAAAGATGTTCACAATATGGATTTTTGTAGCTAATACATTACCCACTAGTAGATATAATGCACCTTAGTGCAATGTAGTGTTCCTTCGAGCACACTTAGTTCTTCTCTCAAACTAAATCTTCTTTTTAACTGAATAAGTCCCAAGTTGTAAACCCACAACAATTGCTCTCCTCTTTGGGCCATATTCTTCTCTAAATATCAAGTTGCTCTAATACCAAAACGATGTAGATGGATTGTGGCAAGCTCGAACTTGAAGTAGAGATATGGCATTACATAGGGATGATCTAGATTACAATACACTAATAGGCCTAAGGCCCCGTTTCTCTCTTTTTTAGTTCTTCTCCCAAACTAACTCTTCTTTTTTAGTGGTTAAGTCTCAAGTTGTAAACTTGTAACAATTGCTCCCCTCTTTGGGTCATATTCTTCTTTAAAGTTGCTCTAATACCAAAATGATGCATATGGAAGGGGGGCAAGCCTGAACTTGAAACAAAGATATAACATTACATGGGAATGATCCAAATTACAATACACTAATGGGCCTAAGTCCATGTTTCCCTCTTTTCTCAATAAGCCCTACACAAGTGTTATTGTTACAACACTTATAACAATGCTCATATAGGGAAGATTCAAGCCCAACTACACAACTTCATTAATGGCACACAGGTCACTCAAATTGACATCTAGTAGACTCAACACATCCTCTGGCATTCAATGGGATAATTTTAGGCATAGCATGGCTCCTTCGAGTGTTCTCGTGGCTTGGGTCCTCTAAGTATTTTCCCTTCTACTACTCCATTGTTTTATGTTGATCCTCTTGAGCATTCATAGCACTGTCAAAACTCTCTGACATAGACCCTTTAATAGATCTCCTCGTTGCTTGTTCTAAAGCTTTCTTAGTGACCTCCCCATGGTGTAGAAAGCTCTGTTGATCTTATTCTTCTACGAATTCTCCTATGAACATATACACTCCCTCCTACACTCAATTGTTCCTCTTAAAATACACCCACATAGCAGCAAAGGGCCCACAGGTCCATTAACCACTAGATTAAGTATCCTAATAGAACTTAGCGTAAACTCTGAGTCAAAGATGAGAGTGGGCACTCTTTTCAAAACTACGGGCATCCACATTCAAGATTTAGAAGCTCCAAGACGTGTGGCGGGTTTATGACGACAAGGATCCCTTGCAGAAATTCATATCACAACACAAACACAAGACAATGGCACAACATGCCCTGTAGCTCATGGAGGAAATAACTTCTACACCAAATCATACATAGTAAGTAAACACATACAAGGAAGATAGGATATTTCCTTCATAAAACTGGCTTAGTAGGCCTTTCTATTAACTTTAAAATTTTTCTAAAATTTACACTATAGTCTGTTAACCCTTGGATTTTCTACCTGGAGATCCAAAGGGTTAAAAGCTAGCATACACTATTTGGGATGACATTCAAAGATTTTCCCAGAGTCTTAGCACTTGTGTGAGCCAGAGGTTGGTTCCCATCAGAGACATGTACAAGATTGGTATATGGTTGTTTTTGCTTCAGAGATAAAGTTAGCATAGTTTCCCATGGATTTGAGAGAGATGTCTATATATAGCAGGTGACCCTAATTTTTAGGAGACAACGACCAAAGACTCATTTGATAGTTTTGAGCATACAATGTTGGTCCATGCATGATACTAGACCGATGACATTTTTTCGAGGATCATGCAAGTACTTTCTATTTTTAGTAGGTTGAGCTCCATGCCTCAGATTAGGATTCTGAGTGTACATTATTGATCCTTGAGACATTCTGAGTCTTTGGACCTTTTTTGGGATGACTTGTTAGTATTTCTATTTTTAGTAGGTAGAGCATTGAGGCTTGCATGTCAATTATGATTGCATATTTGGAATCCTCACAGAAAATCGAATTCGATGAGTATGATATCAATGACATGCAACAAGATTCTATTTTTAGCAGTGTTTATTTTTAGACATTTGACACATGATGGTGTTCTCGTAATCATCCTAGACATTTTTTATAGTTTCCTATTTTTTAGGAGCCAGACCCTATTTTTGGCAGTTTCTATGTATAGCAGGGGTGGTCGCCTCCAAAGGTGACAAGCAGTAGGGTCAAATTTCGACTTGTGGCAGTGATAAAGTGTGATAGGTGGCACCTACTTGGCATGAGTTAATTGGGGGGCACACTTTCAAAGGTTAAAAGCATTAAATGACAATTAATTAATCAAAGGACGGTGTATGGATGAGGTGGCAAGTCAACTTGGGCATGATTGAGCAAATCAAGGCTTAAATCACTAAATTTCATCTCACTCGTCATAACTCCACTTTCCAAGCAAATTAACTCCATTTTCCAAGCAAATTAACTCAATTAAAATCTTTTAAATACCTCTTAAACGCCAAATCCCTAAAAAATAGGGCGCATACTCCCTCATTGGCTAATGCATGCATATCTTAGCCAAATTTAGCCCAAGAGCATGCATTCGGTTCCTAATTTAGACCTCCATGCGTTTTCTTCTTCCTTAAAGTCAAAACACATTACTCCCTCATCGTTATTTCTCCTTCTCTACCCATGGTCGATGCACTCTCACTCCCTCTCTTCTCCCACACGTGTGGTGCGCTCTTCTAGTTTACTCCACTCCCTTCTTCATGCGCCATCCCTCCTCCTTCCTATCTCCTAATTCCCAACTCATATTTCCTCTAAGGTGCATCCTCTACCTCTATTTCCCTCACACATGGTCTATTCCTTACACTCCCATTCTAGAATGTGTTTCTTGTTGGTTGTGGAGCATGCTTATCTTCCTGATTAAGAGGTTTGTTTCAACCGTGCTACCTCATTCCCTAATGGGGGTGTGTGGGGGGGATTTCCCCCCCACAACTGTCGCCAGGGGGGTCCAAGGGGGGTGGTGAAAATTTTTGTAGCCCCCCCTTGGCGGGGGATTCAAGGGTAGTGCCCTTGAAGCAAAATATTGGAAAAAATTGCCTTGTAAAATATTGTAATTTCGTAGTCAATCTGGACCGTTCATTATAAGGTCGCTGATTTGATGGTAGAAGTTATTTTTAGGGTTTTTTTCCCTAGAAGGCAACCCTCTCTTATGAGGGAATTGTATTGTCGCTGTGTATTATTGTGAATGTTGTATTCTGAGAGAGGAGACTGCGAGAGAAAGAAGAGGAAGTTACAACGGTTGAGTTGTAGGTTGTATCCCTTCATTTTGCTAGATAATAAAAAGGAAGGACCTGACAATTTCTCTGGTGGACGTAGCCCACATTGGATGAACCACGTATATTTGTGTCTCTATTGTATTGTTTATCTTCTGTGTTTTATTTCCGCATTTGTTTTATTTTATTGCTCTGCGATCTTGTTTTTCTAACATTTCCTCCCTAAAATTTAGGGTGCATTCTCTTACTTAGGCACGTCTACTCTTCTTCCTTAGTCACTCAAACTACTTCTCCTTCCTACCATGCACTTAAACCTATCCCTAATCCCCTATTTTTCCCACTCTCCATCTCCTATTTCCTTCTACTCTCCCTAATCTCCATTCTCCCATGTGCCCTCTTCCCTAAATTATAGGGCGCACTCACCTTTTTCTCCACTTAACACAACTCCACTCTACTCTTTGACTCTCACACATGGGAGTTAAACTTTCTCTCACACTTACTCTCCCTTTCCCATGCACATTCCTCATTATCATGTATCTTCTCATGCACATATCTTCTAGTTTTAGCCTCCTATGCGCCCTCATTGATGGTCTTGGTAAAGTGCACCCCCCTTGCTATATATTGGAGTGAGCTACATTTATTATGGGTTGAATTTTTGCAACAACAACATTCATTACTTTCTCTCTTCTCTCATTCTCTTCTAGACTAGCTATCCTTTATTTGAGCAAGGATAATCATTGTACCGGTTTTGGACTTGTCTATTGTGGTGCAATCAACCCTTTGACAAGCCTTTAATACATAAGTGTTGTGTTTTCATCGAACTTTCCTTCTTTTCGGCATTGCGTTCTTACTTTTGTGCATTGATTAGTAGCTCAAAGCATATTGTTGTGATTGTTTTTCAGTCTTTCAATAGGTTTTCTTTTCTTATTTCTTTCATCTTTCTCACACTAACACTACAAGATCCCTCCAAGTGAATTAAAACTGTCTTTTCCTAATGTCTTGGCGGTGGTTTACACGCGGTCCAAGACAATTTTGTTGTTGTTTTTGTGTGTATTTGGTAGAAAATCAACTAACAAAAGAGCAACACGGTACCTAGGGACTCCCCCCGAGGCTGGCACACACCATCCCAAATAGAGGGGAGGTTTTCCCATGACAATTTGGGGCACTCTCCTTGAATTAGCCACTTTTCCATCGTTGATTTCTGAATTATTAGATATGATTGGAGGGAGAAAAAGTGTGCTAACAAATTTGTGTTGTTTTCAGGGAACACAAGCCCTGGTAACCACGACATTGGTGAGTTGTTATTTTAATTGGTTTATTTTATTTCACTAACCTAACGACTCCACAAGATATAGAGGCGACTTCACATGGAAACTTACGTAGATCTTCCCAATTTGATCCCTCTCAAGGACTATTTCCATCCCTTAGTGAGTCGTAGCACCTATTCCAAAGTAGTTCTTTCAAAACACCCAACGCTAGTCCTTCCCTCACAGTTGGTTGGGTTGTTCTATCATTGGTTTAGGTATCTCTTCCATTCAATATGACTACTATCAACACTATGGTAAGTTCTTTGACACCTCATGTATCATCTCAGGTATCATCTACCTGTACTCCATCATCATTTGTTTCAACTATTTCAAGTTCTAGTGCTCCAAGTGTTTTAAGTTCTATCAATATGGAAGTCATGTTTTCTTTTACTGTTTATCCTCCATTAGACATAACTACAATTGTGGGTCAACCCAATGCCATGCCTACTACTAATTATGTTAAAAAGCTTCCAAAGTTCCAGGGGAATAATGACATTAATGCTCATGACCACGTGGATCAATTTTTGAAGGTGTGCGATGATGAGTCAATTGAACATGAGGACATGGCAATGAAGATGTTCACGTTCACTTTGGAAGGTGAAACACACACATGGTACAAGGGTCTTCCGAATAATTCCATTGACAAATAAAATCCATTCACCACCAAGTTCTTAGAAGGATGGGGCGTTAAACATGATACTTCTCTCTTACTCAAAAACTTTACAAATATTAACAAGAAAGAGAATGAAAGTGTCCTTGAATTTAGTACACATTTTTCTAAAGCTTATCATAAAATTCCTACTACTATTAGACCTAATGTTGAGTTTGCTTTAATTTCTTATTTAGAGAAATTTGATGGAATCTTGGGTGTATTGATCAGGAAAAAGGAACCCTAGACTTTGGATGTTGCTTTCAACAAGGTACTAAAAACAAAGAAACACCTTTCATCTGCCCTGAAGGCACAAGTCCCTCTTACACACTTGCTTGACCCACAAGATAGGAGGACCTCAAACAGATAGGAGGACCTCAAACTCCCCTGCGCCACCACTACTAGAACCTAAGCAGAAGGAGGAGACAACCAAAGATGTATCTTTTGGTCTACTGAATGACCTAAGCAACAAGGTGGTTAAGATTGAGAAAATGCTACAATGTTAACTTGGTTTTACCCCTCCAAAGCCTTTTCAAAGCAGAGGAAACCCTTTCACTATACCATGAAACCTGGTGAGCAGAAACCCCTAGTGAAAACATATGGAACCAACTACCTTGACTATGCATCATACAATATGTATTGTCGAGCATGTAGACTCCCTCACAATGAAGCATCATGGATTGTCTTTGCTTAAACTATACGCCTATTCTAACAAGAAGATGATCAGTTTGGAGAGCAAGAGCATACTCTCAATGTTGTGGTCAAGTTTGATGCCATGGATGAACCACATACCTTTCAAATGTCATATTCCACCTAGGTTAGACCTCATAGCACTTTCCAGGTTGATCAAATCACTGGAAATATTTGCAGACAGACTTGTAGCCAGTTCACACACGACAGGTTACTCCAGAGGACATCCAGAGAGCCAATGCAGTTGGCGCAATTATGGTGGCAACGATTACCAAACAATATGCATGCAAGGGTAAGGCTCAAGTTCCTCCATCATTTCCTAGAGGTGATACTTCCATAACTTAGGTACGTAATAATGATCCTCCTTTGTTACCTTCTTCCAGTTCAGTCCGAGTCTTCTAATTTTTCTTTAGAAAGTGAGCTTGCGAAAATTAAAATTCATGTTCCTTTGAAATAATTAATTCACATGCTTGCTCATAGAGAAGCAATTAGTAGATTCATTGGAACCAAGGATACAATAAACCACACATATGATAATCCTCAAGTCTTCATTAGTCTCATTAGGCCTATGAGTTCTCCTAGTCCTTTCTACATTTTATTACTAGTAAATGGTTTGATATTGAGAAATTGTATGTTGGATTCCAGAACATCGACTAACATTATGACTCTTGAAGTTATGCATGAACTCGGATTAAAGATAATTAAACCATACATGAACATACAAGCAGTTGATGTGAGGGAGGTGCCTTGCTGCATAATCATCAAAGATCTTCAGGTATGTTTGCTTGCATGTACAAAGAAAATGCTAATTATGGATATTGTTATCATTAATTGTCCTACGCAGTGGGGCATGCTTCTTTTAAGGAGGTGGGGGCCAGATGCAGGGGGCACTATTCAGATGGACTTATCCTATGCAGACATTCATGTTTCCCCAGTTGAGAAGGTAAGATTATACAGGGAACAATGTTGAGGACCTGTGCACTAGAGACAATGATCCACTTTACCCAAATGTACTAGACCTAGATGTGCAAGAGACAGACTTAGGTGCATATATGCTTACAAATACTCTATATGTGCCTTTTCCATTTGTACTAAAGCATGAGCACAATGATGTATGGACTATGAACTTTGATGGGGTTTGCACTAGATATGGATTAGGGGCAGGGGTTGTCCTCACTTCCTCTTCAGGTATGACTTTTTTGTTTTCTTCTTGTTTAGAATTTGATTGCACTAAAAATATGGCAGAATATGAATCTTTCTTGTTAGAATTACGGAAGGCCAAGAAAATGGGAGTCAAATTGTTGAAGGTGGGATAAGATTGTGAGCTTGTGGTTAATTAGGTAAAAATGCAATGTGAATCTTGAAATCAATGATTCAAGAGGTATAGAAATGCAGTTTGGGATGAAATTGAATATTTTGATGCATTTAATATCTCTCATGTTGATAGTACTTTGAATAAGGTGGTTGATTCTTTAGCAACTGCTACTACTCTTTATCARCCATGGCTTACTAATCCTAATATTACACATATGGTTGAATTCTCTTTTTYCCCTTTTGTTCCARATAACATAGGATCATGGMAAGTATTTGAGGATGATAGGCGTATCTTGAATTYTTTGAATTGTGCTAAYGAGTTTACTGATYRCACTATTGRTGAGATTCAGTGGGGCGAGGATGTTCCCATGATCCAACTCAAGAGMAACAAARTTYSTAAGGGTTTGATTCCATTATAAATTTTATTTGATAGATCTGATGTATTTCATGGAACTAATAAATATTGTGTTKACCAACAGGTGAAAGAGATTGACATTGGCAACAAGAACACACCAAGTATCGTMAAGGWTGGTAAGGGTTGTACTCCAGAGGAGATAACTAAKATYGTGAACTTGGTAAGGGAAYATTGGGACGTTTTTGCATGGTCCTATGATGAATTAAAAGCTTATGATCATAAAATCATTAACTGTGCAATTCCACTATTGGATGGCGCCAAACCTTTCAGACAAAGACTTAGATTTATAAACCCAAAGGTGGCATCCACTATCCAAAAAAAGATACATAAATTGTATAAGGCCAGAATAATTGAACCAATTAGGTACTCTCATTGGGTGGCCAATTGTGTGCATGTCAAAAAGAAATAAGGTGAGATTCACATATGCATTGACTTTCAAAACTTAAATCATGCATGTATCAAAGACAACTACCCATTACCTAGCATGGAACATGTTCTACAAGAGGTTACTAGATCATGTATGATGTCCATGGTGGACGACTTCTCAGGGTACGATCAGGTATCGATTGTGAAGAGAGACAGGTATAAGATGACCTTTATAACTCCTTAGGGAACTTATTCTTACATTCACATGCATTTTGGTTTAATGAATGCGGGGGCTATTTTTCAACATGCTATGGACTTTGCTTTCTCAAATTACCTTTTTAAGTTCATAGTAGTGTATCAGGATGATATCACTATTTTTTTCAAAGATATAAATGATCATATTACTCACTTGTGGGAATTTTTTTACAGGTGTAGATTGTTAGAATATTTAAGAATACTGAGGGGGAGGGTAGGGGAGGGGAGGGGAATCAATATATAGTTATTTCAACAATTTTAACCTTCAAGCACTACATAAACATTAACCATTAATCATGTCATTCGTCATCACATAAACTCATACACATTGCACACATAGTTTTACGTGGAAACCCAACTGGGAGAAAATCACGGGAACTTTTCTTAAGTAGTTTCAAGATTTTACAAACACCAATTTGAAGGAAGCACCCACTCCCTGAGTTTTCCAGCACCTACTAGAAGGAGACACCAATCCCCTTGGAATATTTTAAATGATGATACAAGATCAAATCAACCTTCAAATACAATCCCAAAATCACTTCTTAAATCTGCATACAAAACTGCTCAGAACTGTACCTCAAATATGTAAACTTGTAAGATTCACCACGAGCTCAATTTTCCATTTTTAATTCTGAAACTTGGACCTTAGATATTATGATTTGTTCTCCTTCGAATTCAACAAGTGGAATTCAATTCGTACCTACCAAGCTTCATGTATAACTGTTTTATCTCGAACACATGTTTGGGACTAGTTTCTAGATTAGTCACAAAGCCTGACTTCCAACAAGTATAACTCTGTACCTGTAACGAATCGGGATTTGAAACTTGTACCCAATATTCTTTGATAACATCTATGAAATTCCTCCAAGTTTCACTCCTTGACTCTTACCCCAAAAAAAGTTATATCAAAAATGGCAAGATGTCTCATTTTGAAGAAGAAAACCCTAGTTTTAAAAACCTCAACTTCCATTGAGTATAAATCCAAACCTGTAATGAGTCAAGACTTGAAATTATACCCAAGATTCTTCACTATCTCTTCTGAAACAACTCCAAGTTTCACTATTAGATTAATTCTAGATAAAATGTTATATCAAAAATGCCAAAATGACCTTCAAAGAAAATTCTAGAACAAATCATCACAAGACTTCATCTTCCCTTGAAATTTCGCCCTTTTTCACTTCATCTTCCCTTGGAAATTAACTCCTCTAGGCTGAAATTTGTTCATCTTCCTTCGCTAGGTCGAATTGGTGTGATCCAAATGCCAAATGAGACTCATTTTATTTATTTGAGTCTTCTCCATGTGAGGGGGTGCGACTAAGGGTTGCAACTTTTGGGTTGCACCTCTTCCTTAAGGATGGTCAACCTTAGGGGCTTCTTTACTTTACTTTAGAGGCTTCTTCTCTTGGCTTTAGGGGCTTCTTCACTTGGTTTTAGGGCTTCTTCAAGGCTCCATTTGTGTACAACTCAAAGTGGACATGTGGAAACAACTACATGTTATCTCATCCCGTGAGGGTCATGCTTAAAATTTATGCCATAAGGGGACCACTTTGGAGTTATATACACTTATTTCAAGGCTCCTTCAAGGCTTCTTCAAGTGGAGACATCATCATTACTTTTAGGGGCTTCTGGACTTTGTTGTAGGGATTATTTTAAGGTTGACATCAATGACAACCAATTTTTCAACAATCTCCCCCTTTGAAATTGATGACAACCTAGAAAAACAATCGTGCTCCCCCTGTCTTTGTGCTCTGATCCCAATGAATGTATTGTCTTCTTGTCTTCATGTTGGCTCCCCTTCATGCTTCTAGTTTTGCTGTTTTTCTCTCCCCCTTTGACATCAATGGAAAAGGGTAACTCCCCCTGATAGTATTCCCTTTTTTGTTTTTGCAGAAGATAATAGAAATCAATTTGGAGTAGAAATTAATCCCAATTTTTGTCGAAGATACTCAAAGGTCTCCCTAGTAAGAGGATTTGTGAAGATGTCTGCAATCTATTCTTTTGTTCCAATGTACTCCAACTTGATATTTTTTTATCTGACTTGTTTCAGCAGAAAGTGGAACTTAATAGGAATATGCTTGGTCTTGGAATGCATCACTGGATTCTTGGAGATGCTTATAGCACTGATGTTGTCATTGAGTATTGAAATAGGCTCATCATATCTCACTTGTATGTCTTGCAAGGTTTGCTTCATCAAGAGAATCTGAGTACAACATGATGTTTCTGCGATATATTTTGCTTCTATTGTGGATAAGGATACTGAAGATTGCTTCTTGCTCAACCAGGACACTGAGCAATCACCTAAGTAAAATGTTGTTCCACTTGTATTTCTTATGTCATCAATACTTCCTGCCCAATCTGCATCCATGTAGGAGACCACGGTTAACTCATTTCCTTTCGGATACCATAACCCAAATTCTGTTGTTCCTTTAAGATATGTGAAGATTCTTTTCACTGCTAGAACATGGGTTTCCTTTGGTGCGACTTGAAATATTGTGACCTGTCCAACTACTTGCATTGCATCTGGTCTTGAAGTTATCACATAGAGTAGATGATCCAGATTATTTTCGACACGAAATGAGATCGGAGATATAATGAAGAAATGCACAGAGATATCGTAGATATTCAATAATATAACATAAATGTATCAAAGATGCAACCATAAACACAGATATACAGTAACATATGATTTCTATTAATGAAAGAAATGTACAGAGACTGTAAAAAATACAGAGTGAAAGACTCGCTAGAATGGTGGCAGCTTATCTATGAGAAGAGATGTGACGGCTACTCGCATTCGTAAGAAGATGATTACAATGAGGCTATGAAGGCTTTTTTACAATAAGTAGGAATGTCAAAAACCCTAGACATCCAAAAACCTAACCCTAGGAGATGAAGCGCCAAAAGTCATGTGGGCCCCGTTTGGGTAAGTGAGTACATCAACTTTCCAGGGTTGTAACTTTTTCATACGATCTTCGTTTTAGGCGTGTAATAGATCATTTGAAAGGTATCGTCGAGGAGATTCATTTTGGGGGCTCAATCATGCCTTGGGCTATTATTGAGAACCTCGATCTCGAAAAACCTTCATTTGGGCCCTCAAAATGGCCCCGGAAGTTAAAACCTGCTAAAAATAGTAAATTGTCAAAATTGCCAGAAAATTGTTTTGAGCTATTTGGAAACGGTGGGTGGCCACTATCCACCTGGATCAATCCTCCCTCCTTAGGAAGCAATGGTCTCCATTGCATTGAGTTCTCGGGGGAGAGGGAAAAACATTTGTTGAATCTACATCTTGGTGAGCTGCTTGTCTTGCTGGAGATGTCGCGCTGCTTAGTTTGTGGAAATCCGTCACGAACCTGTTGAGGTTGAGGCTGTTCAACAAGTCAAAATACATGAGAGGACGATGTGCAGAAGGAATCTTTGCACTTTGTTGCATCCTTTTCGACCTGCTTCTATTGGATAGAAGGTGCTTGGGGCAAGGTTGTAGTGGTTGCAGTGTTCTTTTGTTCTCCTTTTGAACAGATTGTGAAGAAGCTGAATTTTGCAGTATGAGATACTACCTTGCGACACTTTTTAGGTGGAACAGTAGTCGGAACTACCTCTGGTATTTTGTAGAGATGACCCCCCAAAGTAACAATGACACTACGGGGTCGAGACTCATAAACAACATGGTGTCTCCACATATATGGTTGGCCCAAGAGAACATCACAGACATCTAGTGGGGCAGCATCACATAATACCTCATCCTTGAAGGGTTGGATGCGGTATGACAATCGGCACTGTTGGTTGACACAGAGATCTCGTCCTTGCCGAAGCCACCCGATGTTGTATGGCTGCAGGTGTGGTGTTGTCGACAATCCCAACTGTTTGACGACCTCTGCTGAGATGAGGTTCTTCTGGCTTCCGCTATCAACAATAAAATGCAGCGGGGTCCCCTTCACCCACATCTGTGAATGAAAAAGGCGCTCACCCTCTTCAGGATATGTTGGTTCTTCTGGTTGAACTGTTGCGGTCGCGATAACAACAGTGGGGTCTGC
>JASDQU010949157.1:10013-25252 GCA_032191745.1 Picea mariana | reverse complement strand
TTGCAATCTTTCTTATAATGCCTTATTTTACCACACTTCCAGCATTTCCTCAAATATTTTCCTGGAGACTTAGATCTACCTATAGATTTAGATCTTCACCCCGAAGGCTTACCAGGGTTCCTGTCTTGGGTACCCCCTCTTTCAAATAAAGCATCTGTGTTGTGACCATCCATGCTTTTCGCCTCATCTCTTCAGATGACAAGGATGCAACTACATCCTCATACTTCAATGTAGATTGAGTGGTACTACTTATTTCTACAACCAGATTATCCCAAGAGTCTGGCAAAGAACATAACAAAGTAATACACTTATCTTCTTCTGCAATTGTAATATCAACAGAGCCAAGTTGACTTACCAGAGTATTAAAGGAAATTAGATGTTTTGTCACAGAATCTCCATCTTCCATCCTAAGATGATACAGCTTCTTTTGAAGAAACAACTTGTTTACTAGGGACTTTGATTGATACAAATTCCCCAACTTATCCCATAGTTCCTTGGTTGTAGATTCTCCTAAGACATTCAACAACATCGAATCTGCCAGGCAGAGTCGAATAGTACTCCTTGCTCTTCTGTCCAACTTCTCCCAATCTTCCTTCGACATACCAGTAGGTGGTGTACTGGTAGTTTGTGTACTGGAAGGTTGTGTACCAGTAGCCTGTGTGCTAGTAGACGGTGTACTAGTAGGTTGTGTACCAGGATCCACAACGATCCATTGTTCTTTGTCTACAAGAAGGTCCTCCATTTTCAGCTTCCATAGCTCAAAGTTTTTACCGTTGAACTTCTCTATCTCGATTCTAGAAGAACTCGCCATTCCTCTTTCTGCACTCAAATCACCACTACAAAAGATCCCACTAAACCCAGGTTTATCACAGACCCAAGATAAACTTGATCTATCAATACCGAGCCAAACCCTCAACAACAAAGGCGTCCCTCTGAAGCCAAAAATGAGCTCTGATACCACATGTAAGTTTTAAACTTGTGAAGTAAAGCAATGCATATAGATTCTTAAGCAAAACATAATTTAATCAATGGCTCATACACAGAGTACACAGAGATTTTATACCGGAAACCCTCAACCAAGAAAACCTTTCTTATATTCATTATATCAAATTTCACCATTCACTATACAATATATACAATGTTTTTAGGTATTCCATAGATACCAAAATCATAATCCCTAAAACCGAGATTATTTTTAGTAAACCGCTAAAAATAGCAAAAACCGCCTAAAAACAAATTTCGGGCCGCTGCCCCAAACGCTGCACGTAACCCAGGGGGGGGCATACCTGCCCCCCCCCCCGAGGAAAGCATCCATAACACATGGCACAAACAGAGCACTAGTACGAGGGATCGTCAGGCACAGTTGTCATATATGACGCGCCCACACACACACATGCAAAGAGTATAACACATACCCAACAGGGATCCCCCCTCGTGGTTCCACCACGAGGTTCCACATTTAAACTCCATATTCGAAAATTCAAATACAAGGGTGACTTCAGGTTATTGGCGAGATTCGCCAACCCACACACTTGAAACTATGAGCTAAGGTATTTCTTTCAAGGGGAGAATCCGTTATCCAGATCCCCAACATCGAATCCCAAGGGTTGGATAGGGAAACCTCAAGCTAAGCTTGTCCATTGCTATAATGTAAAAGATGGGAGAAATTGTGGAAAATACATAGGCTCCCCAAGTGCATAAACTCTTCACTCAAAATCTTACCATTCTCAGAGATTTTAATCAAGAAACCCATGTCCTCTTCATATGCATCCAAAGGAGACAACCCATTACAGGAATTCCCAATTTACAAGGATTACCCAATCGTGCATTCTATACAAATTTCCAGAAAATGGGTTCTCGACCATAAGCTTATACCACACGCTAAAACTTAAGAAATCTACAAAAGAATAAGCTATTGGGATTTCAAAAGCATAAAGCCCAGATTCCTTCCATTTCCAGTCACATACAATTTATAGGGTCTTAAGTCATAATTTCAAATTACTTATGCATGCATTCAAGAGAAAATAACATGTGGGGAATGGATCTTAATACACATAACAATTAAAAAGTTCACACATTCATTCTTTTATGAGCTTATAAATCTAGTTTCTTTTCATAGGCAAACCCAATATAGCAAGTATAATGTTCTAGATACATGAAAGCATAGTCATACAACTATTTACTTTCCTTTAAAATTCTTTCCTATAGCCATGCAATTACACCCATTATTCCCATATGGAGTGTTTTTATCCTTCATAGAAAATTACAGAGTCCATACGTTCAAATGTGTAGAACATACACAGTTCATATAGTTCCATAATTATACTAGCACAAAGACTTGCAAATGAAACAAGTATTAATCCCTTCAAACATGCATACACACTTATCTGTTCAAAAATATGTAGACAACCCAACTAACTGAGGGTGAGCACTTTTCCACCCAACCATAGGCTTTGTTGCTCTATCACTTTTAACAGGAGGCCACCCCCGTGCTAGGCCATGATACCACCAGAGGATTCCTCAAACTCTTTGCTTCTTCCTCTGCTCTCTCTTACTCATGGACTCTTCTACATTCTCGTCCAGACATTCCTCATCTACTTATGGGTTCTTGTTGCCCATTTCTATTATGCCTACTCCTGCATGAGCTCTTTCTCTGTTGCATGAGCTCTCCTCATGCAAGCACATCATACTTCTTCATGATGCTCCTCTTCTCTCTCTATTCTTCCCACAACATGTAATCATGCATTCTCCTTGCTTCTCCCAGAAGCTTTCTGAGTTTTCCTCATGTTATCGGGGTTGTCCACGATTCCCCATGGACATACCTACATTCACTCCCATGCATTTACGTTGGGAGTACTTCCCCAGCTACCAACTACACCTTCATTTAATATTTGACTTTAGCTTCAAGCTAAAGAGAAATTATGGGTACTCCCCCCAACATAGTTCAGTAAGGTGGCTTGGGTCCTTCAACACATGGATCCCCTCACTAGTCCCTCTCA
Source organism: Picea mariana (assembly GCA_032191745.1). Lineage (NCBI taxonomy): Eukaryota > Viridiplantae > Streptophyta > Pinopsida > Pinales > Pinaceae > Picea > Picea mariana. The sequence continues at coordinate 22,253 of JASDQU010949157.1, read as the reverse complement.
TGGTATCATGGCCAGTACGTATACTCCACTCATCATTCAGTTGTGTGACATATTTCATTCAACAAATAATACATTTACAATGTTTACACGACATGGCATGGCAATCATTAATCATGATTAATTACATACAATCATGGGATTAAAAAAATGGGGTGTTACATAAAAATTAATTTCTGTGATGTTTTGTGAGATAGCAATCCATCTCACAAGGGAGGAATGTGACTTATTCATAGTCCCATTCCTAGCAATAACAAGTCTAGTTGATTGTTTTGTTTTATTAATATATGACAAAAATGATAATAATGATAGCGATGGCTTCCAACATGTTCTCTCAAGATTTTACATAGCATCATTAACCTATAGGTAAATACAGGTGTGATTTTGTTTCCATATGTTTACATTCGAATTCCATGATATACTTAACATATTGTAGTTTTTTGGTAGGAAACTTTTGTGCAAAATAGATGCTCCAACATCATCAATAAAGTGAGACTTCTATCCTCATCACCATCTTCATCATCTTTCTTGTATCACAATCAGTGGTGCATTTAGTGGTGACCAAAAATTCCCCTCACCCTTCCACACTTTTTTTCCAACTGAAAATTGTGCATTATATTAGAAAATCTAATCAGTTTACAATGTCGATAGTACCATATTCCAAGGCCATGCCTTTTCATACCCAATTGAGATAACTTTTACAAAAAGGTTATCTAATACAATCTGTTCAGAAAAAACAAAAATATAATAGTTGTTACACATCAAAATTACTCACTTCGATAGTGTCGCAAGTGTCGCATTTTGCTTACAAGTGTCGCAAGTGTCAAGAAAAGCATACTGCCATAATGCCTATGTTGTGCCTATAACGACATCAAAAATACACTTGAAACACATCAAACACTTGACTTGGAAGAAGAAGAATGGGTCAACAGAGTTATGTACCTCTTTCCATTTGAAAGAACCATTGAATTTGAGTTTTTAGAGGAGAGCACTCCCCTATACCTCTGTTAGGAGTGTTGGCGCCCCCCTATACACTATATGGGAGCGTTATAACACTTCCTCTGCCATTTTGAAGGAGCGCTACTACTTTTGGGAGTGTTGGCACCCCCCTATACCTTACTAGGGAGCGTTATAACACTCTGACAGCCCTTTTGGAGGAGCGCTATCTATTCTGGGCAGCAATTGGTTTGTTGAGAAGAATGGGGGAAGGATCTCTTCAATCTTGGAAGGCATTTGGATTCGAATCCTTGGTCAAGCTATGATCTTTGGGAGGATCCCTAACTCAAGGAGGAAAATCCTTAACTTACCCCAAAGATATCTCAAGTGGTTGAGCCTCTCCAAGCCTATATAAACAGGCTTTCTTATGGTGAAAGGGGGATGGAGAATGATACCAAACTTATGATCTCATAAGTGATATTTGGGAGAAGGATTAGAAGCATGAAACCTATGATCTAATAAGAAACACACAATGAAGTGGAGGAGGATTATCAGTGAATCTATTGTCATTCTGATCATGGATCTTTTGAGCAAGGGTTAGATAAGGAGGACTTGACAAAGTTGCTGCACTCGCATCTACGGTTGTAAGTTTTCTTCGTTGTTGTTCTATCAATATGATCTGCTTGGCCTGTTTCTTTCTATTTTGTGCTTGATCTCACATGAACTTGTCTCTAAGCAGATAGATCTATTTTAAGCTAATCTCAGCAAGGTAGGAAGTTGGTTGTATCTTGTTTGTCTATAGGGCTTGTCGAGGAGCGAAAGTTTGGAGCTCAACTCGGAACGTGCAGGGACAAACACCGGTAAAAGGTACTTCTTTTCTCCTTCCTCCTCATGCATTAGTTTGTCTAGATATAAAAGGAAGTCAGTGACCATGATAAGCATCTTCTGTCTTAAGAGTTAAGAGTCTATCTCTCAAGAGGAGATCTACCTGTCCGCAGGGAGATTTTCCTTCAACAAAAGTAGCCAAAAGATATTGGACTACAACCACTAGCATATCCAATTACAAAAGAGACTAACCACCTATCAGTGCCCCCCAAATTACTAAAATTCCACAGACTTCAATAACCAAAAAAAAAGTGAGACCAACATTCATGCTAGAATAGTTTCAGCTAGTAGGTTGGTCCCTCGTGACCATAGTTGCCCTGAAAGTATATAATGGATTCAGGAGGATCTGTAAGAGCCTTTTTGGATAGAAAATCTGCCTCCTGGTTATCTTCTCTATATACATGATCAAAGGTGACAGTAGTAAAAAGATTTTTGAGTTCAATCACCTGCTCTTTCCATCATTCAATTGAGCATACCTGCAAGGATCCAACATTGTTCAACCAATCAATGATAACTTTAGAGTCTCCAAGGATAAGGATATCTGAAATCGCCAACCTATGGGCCAAGGTGAGGATATCCCAAGCCCCCAGGAGTTCGGCTCTTGTATTTGTACCCCTACCACAATTTAGGGACCATCTATAAGAAATATGCTCATTAAGGGATATTATGCCCACAGCACCGCTTATTTCTCCGTTCCTCTAAGATTCCCCATCAAACCAACCGGTTATTCTGTTTTTCTGTAGACAATAGCCACTTCTTCTTATTGAAATTTTTGAACTAATTGTGTTGTGACTCACTACAACAGCTGTGGTGAGAAAAAGAACTTTCTCCATAGATGGAACTTTGGATTCGAAAATAGTTAAATTCCTTTCATTCCAAACAAACCAACAAATATAAGCAGGTAAAGTAGGGTAATCTATGTTCCTAATACACCATGAGTCAAAACAATCTTTTACAGTAGTCCTCGTCCAATCAAACTGTGCTTTAAGTTGTAAACAAAGTTTGCACCAAATGGTAACCATAAAAGGGCAATAAACAAAAAGGTGGGAGGTTGTTTCTTCATTACTTTTACATGGGTAACAATACCCGGGCCCTTGCCATCCACGCTTGAGGAGATTGGTCCATGTGAGTATCTTGTCTTCCAAGAGCAGCCAAGTGAAAAGATTTAATTTTAACAGACACTCCCATGACCAGATCTTCATTTTTGCTATATCATTGTTCTTTTGCCATAGCTCTGCGGCCAATTCATTATAAAAATTCTTTGTAGATATTATGTCGGTTCCATCCCCGCCCGTCCAACGTATCTCTTCATAATCAACTGTTGGAGAAATACTCGCGGCTGTCAAGTGGATTCTATAATTATCCCATTCTGTAGCCAGTGTGCCCGTCAGGCTCAACTCCATACTAGTAACCCAATTTGCAACTGTCAAACTTGTAGCAATGGCCCCTCTCACTTGAATGAGGTAATGAACCTAATGTTCATTTAGGTGTTGAATCAAAGCATTTGAGAGGAAAGCGTCAGATCCCATGCCCAAGATATCATCTTTACCGACCAATATCTCTGCCCCATTCCCCGGTTTCCAAGCCAACCATCTAACATTTAAGGGAAGCGCATTTAGCAAGTTTTTCCATGTTTGAGAGCCAACCCGAGCTGTAGGAGTTGTAGAATGGAGCCATGTGATAACTGGGAGATGAGTAAGATATTTATCCTTCAAGACATGGCTCCATATCCCCAGTTGCATCAGTCCCCGCCATAAAGATTTAGCCACCAAGGCCCGAGAAAAACAGAAGATGTTTCTGCTCCCCCAACCCCCATAATACTTAGGCTTAGCTAGTGTCTCCCAGTTACAAAGGTGATAGGACGTAGAGGAGTTTGATCTCAACCAAAGGAAAGAGAAGGTCAACCTACGAATCCGGCATAAAACAAAGATGGGAATGTGTGCAAGTGTCATCCAGTACACTGGCTGACTTTCCAAGACGGCCTTGATTAACACATATCTACCCCCCAAAGTGAGGAAATGATTACACCATTGAAAAAATATCCGATCAAACTTTTTCAAGAGCTATTTCTAGTCAGTCACCTTATAACTATCAACCTTTAAAGGGAAACCCAAGTAATTTAAACCCTCCGATAAGCACTTAGTGCCAAAATGAAACAAATCTGTCAAAACAGATAAAACATCTGGCTGAACTCCATAATGATGAAAAGTAGACTTATTGAGGTTTATCTCCAGACCAACAACACCACAAAATTTATTTAAAAGCATATGAATTTCCCTCCATTCATCCACCAATGTTTTTGTCATTATAATCACATCGTCCACAAATAAAAGATGAAGAATTCTTACTAGACGAGAGACCTTAATGTCAGATAGCTTACCATCTCGTAGTCTCTTGTTGAGAGAGAGGCTCAGTCCTTCCATCACTAATATGAAAAGAAGTGGGGAGAGGGGACACCCCTGACAAATGCCTCTTTCACTTTTTATAAACTTTGAAGCTTCACCATTTACTAGAATAGCCAGAGAAGCTGAAGATACACAACCCATTATCCATCTAGTCATTAAATGACCAAAGCCACACTGAATCAGAACTAATCATAAGTAATCCCAATTAATACAATCATATGCTTTTTTAAGATCCAGTTTCAAGATAAGAGCCTGAAGCTTCTTTGATTTGATACTATGGAGGCACTCTTGAGCCGTGTCGATTTCATCCAGAATCTGACATCCCTTTAGAAAACCTAGTTGTTCCTCAGAAAGAGACCTTGACAGAATATGTCTTATTCTCTTAGCAATTATCTTAGTTAAAATTTTGTAACACAGATTGCAAAGTGCAATTGGTCTGTAGTCTGAGAAAGTTAAAGGCCGATTTTTCTTTGGTATTAGTGCAAGAAATTGGAATTGATTGGCCTACAAAATTCTCCTCTGAGTCTTGTATCTTCCACCATAGCAAGAAGACCAGACCCCATCAAATCAAAGAAGTAAAGAAAGAGTTCAACTGTCCACCCGTCCGGCCCAGGGCTCTTGTCTTTTGTAAATCCATTTAGAACCTTTAAAATTTCATCCAAAGTAACGACCTTCTCCAACAAATGCACGTCATCATCCTGAACCATCCTTGGATAAAGTCTTATGTTCTCCAATTGTGACCTTAGATCTGACTGGTTCGGTTCCTTGAAGAAAGATCCAAAACAATTGGTAGCTTCTACTTTGATAGCTTCATGTCCCATAAGCATACGGCCAGCCTCATCAGCAATCTCCCATATAAACTTCGTGTTCCTTCGAAAACTAGCAAAACTATGAAAGAACTTAGTGTTTTTATCCCCGCTCTTGATCCAGGTAGCCCTACTCTTCTGCCTCCATCGTTCCTCTTCTTCCAATAGTAACTTATTACGAACTTTCTCCAACTGTTTGCAATATATGTCCAAGTCATTTCTGGTGTGGCCATTTAATTTCTGGTACATTAAATTTTCCAACTCAATTTCCACTTTGTTCAACAGTTCTTTGCTTTTGATCAACTTTTGTCATGCCCAAACCTTAACTCGACACTTGAGCAGAGCTAGTTTTTCCACTAACCTTTGTTGAGGATCTTCCATGAATGTAAATGGACTGTCAAGCCAAACCTCATGAGTTATAGCAGAAAAGGAAGGATCTTCTAACCAAGTCGGATTGAATTTGAAAGGGTACACAGTCCTAGGAAACCCAATATCCAATTGAAAAAACACAGGAGCATGATCTGAAATGTAACTAGTATCAACCCACAATCTATACCTCGAGACTGGACCAAGAAAACCATCTAACACGAAGAATCTATCCAGCCGCTTAGAAATACTAGAGTCCCCCATCTTGTCATTACGCCACGTCGTCACCAACTGTAACGGGGCCACATCCACCAAAGAAGTATTTGCAAAAAGGTCCTTAAAGAAGGATGCCAAAGGATCATTGACAGCAGTCGGACCCCAAATCTCATCCTTGCTCAGAGAGAAATTTAAATCCCCTACCAGAATTAAATCTGAATAGGATAATAGTCCTTTTTCTATACATCTATTCCAAAAGATTTTACGATCCGAACATGGCCCATAAATATTCAAAAAAGTAAAGCTCCTTTTGCCAACCAGACTGTAACCTGTCAAAAGAATTCCTCCACACGTAAGGACCGAGGAGAGAGAGAAAAATCGAGGGTCCCAAGAAACCAACATTCCACCAAAATGTCCAATAGCACTGACAACACATACTAACCAATCTAGTTTCAAAGTAAACATAAAATCTCTTGCCTTTACATCAGTAGTCAATGTCTCTTGTAGAAAAATGATATGGGGAGAAACCGTGGAGAGGAGCCTTCGCATCGAGGCTAATTTAAGAGGCCCTCCAACCCCTCGAATATTCAAGGTTAGCATTATCATGACTTGGCCCTAGCTAGGGCTTTAAATCCTCTTAAGCATTCAAAATAAGGAAGATGATATCTTGCAAAATCCTCATGGATTTTCTCCTCTTTCTCTATTATTTAGATGGAGAACGATATTATTTGCAAATTACAATAGTCAATAATAACTTCATAAAATTGAATGGAAATAATTCCCTAATCTTCCTTAAAAATTACATTTACATCTTAAACAAGAAAGATAAACCAAGCAAGCTATTTCTTGGAGCTAAAGGTGACTCTAAATATATAATTTTCCTTTTATAATTAAAATGAATTATGCTTGATTAAAATGATGCTTGATGTATGATCTTTTCATATTGGAATCAATGACATACATCATACTCTTATGAAAGTTGGTCATGAAGGTATTGGAGTGATGAGGATGTTAATGTTATCTCATTAGTGTTTGTAGATGGAAAATACATTTTTTACTATTTATTCCATTTATTATGATAATAATAAAGCATCGTTTTGAAGAAGTATACATCTACACCTTTGCAACTAGTCTACTTGTTATAAAGATTGGAACTCACAATTACCATTATTTTGCATTAAAAAAAAGGACATATTTGTAATTGCAATAACACATGACAAAATGTTTGAGCCATGTCTCTTTATATTACTAGACAAAAATTCAAAGATCAACTTTTGTTTAGTCATATAAAATATTGTTTTTGAAAATACTATGTTCTATATTCTTATAATGTTGGGTAAATTTTATATTATATTTTTATGTTCTCGGTGTAAATTTACCTTAATGTGAATCCATGTGATAGGTACTTGAGTGAATACGGGGTAGTGTTTTAAGGGAAGACAAACATGCATGGGTTTGGAACTTAGATCAATGGGATCAATCCACATTAGCGTTGATTTTCAATTATCTTTCTTTTTTTAAATTGAAGATGTTGTATTCTTTGAAGTCTTAATTTTATTATACAAATATGTTTTTTTCAATTTTGTTTTCTATCTCTTATGCATACATGAGACTCCTTTTAAACCATTTTTATGGTTTAGAGTTTTCCATGATTTCCATATCTTCTTAAATTTGAATTCACATCTTCTTTGAGGATACAAGGTTTGCCTGCATGAGAGTGCTTACTAGCTTACACCTTACACCTTTCCATCTTAATCTCTAATCTTCTTGAAAGTATTTTTAATATATTTCATTTCATTTAAGTGAATCATTTATTTATTTTCACCCGTGAATAAGTTTCAACACAAAACTTAATTAACTGATATTAAGTCCAAAATTTTGTTGTTTATTTTACGATTTAAAAAAAATGGCAATGTGTACAAAGATTTTAAAAGACTCATCTCTTAAAATAGTGGACTTCGCAACATAGAAATATAGTTTTGTTTCTTATAGAATGAGTTCTAGCTAAGATCATAACATTATAATTTCACTCACCAATTGAAGACAAAATTGTATAAATCTCATTTGGAACCTAATAAGCTCAAATAACTTGGAATACGTTTCAATTTTGCAAATCAAAAGATTTTTTTAAGAGAAACAAGTTTCTTTATTTTGTAAATCATTCCTTGATCCATTGGGGACCTCATTGTAAATTATTGATTATATGTAGATCATATTGTAAATTAATTATTATGTTTATTCAATTTGCACACATGGCACTAATTCACTATAATTTTCTTCAATTTATGCTAGAATTGGGATTCATGATGTTTATTAATGAGGAGTCAAATTCAAGAGGGTGTGAGAAGGGGAATTTTGGTGAACACGGATTCAACTAAAGTATTGAGCGCTATTTCACTTGGATCAAGGTATGGAATAGTGAAGGTCATTAGGGTAATGGTAGTTTCCCACTTTTTTGTCCCAATGTTAAAAATAAATAAATGAAATAAAAAGAAAAGAAAAAAAGAAAAAGGAAAAAAAAAAAAAACTTGCAGATGTAGTCAACTTGTACATTGCATAGCCTCGACTTAAAATTATATTGTGTAATTAATTAATTTGACACTTTATCCACTATCATGATATAATACTAGATATCACATAATTTGTGTTGCATCGCAAAAAAATATTTTAGCAAAATTATATATTCATTGTATCGAGAGTAGTAAGGTGCATCTACAACCTGAGTTGTTGTGTCACATCTATAACCCTAATAAACTAAACTGAAAGAAAAAAGATGTTTATAAAAATAAGAGATTAAAAAAAAAAATCCACAATAATAATAAAACAAATCAATATAGACCCATTTTAACCATAATATTTTAAACATTGTTAGGTTTGTACTTCGATTTCTTTTTGATACCTCTCGATGCTTAAAAAATCTAGGGTTAAGATGGATCTATGTTGGTTATTTTTTTTTGATAAGTTTGTTCCATAACAACATTAAGAAAATTAAAAAATTATGTTGACAAATATCATTTTTAAATATTTTAGCTTTCAACCAATTAATTAAATTAGTTAAAAAAATTATGTTGACAAATATCATTTTTAAATATTTTAACTTTCAGTCAATTAATTTACTCGATTAAATTAATTCATTATAAAAAATTAAAAAATTATGTTGACAAATATCATTTTTAAGTATTTTGGCTTTCAACCAATTAATTTACTTGATTAAGACTAAATTAGTTCATTAGGACAAATTTAAAAAAAAAAAAAAAAAATCAAATTATACTTTATTAAATCAATCAAAATGATTTAAATATAAATAATGGTTAATAAACTAAAAAAATATTTATAATAAATTGTAAGTTTATGGGAGATTATGAGTTTGTTGTCTACCTTTTTCATATGAATTATTTTTATGGACTCTTGCCATCTTAATTGAAAACAAATAAATCGCCAAAAAACAAAATTTATTTGGATTTTTTTTTTTTTGACAATAACGGATAATGGATTTTTAATTATAGAAAAGCAGTCACTGGTGTTATTACAATGGAGTGAGCCAAACTTGACAAAACGGATACAAGACCAAGAGGCTATACTCTCCTACCCGGTGATGGATTTTTAAATCTAAAAGATACGATATAAGCGGAGGCTTCTATACAAAATGCCTTCCTCGTAGAGTTATTTTCATACCACCATTCCATGCCTTTGAACTACTGGCCATAATTTTTTGGACCTCCCCCTTTGGATAGGTCTCACTCCTACTTCCAATCTTTATTCAGTTGTTCCATTTTCTCTTCCAACTGGCTGACTCTGTCTTCCAATTCTTGATTTGGGTCCTTGAATGCTTTGTGCAGCTTTCCAATCTCCTCTCAAAGCCCGAATTTAGTGGAGGTGATATTTGCTTCGAGCATTTCCAATTGCCTTCCTGCATCAATGTCTAGGTTCTGGAGAAAGTCCAATTGATTGTGCAGCAGGTGCTTGAGGTGTTGCAAGTCGTCTTCTAGCGATTTCAGTCCATCCTTCGTCGTGGGTTTGCTGCCAGAACTGGACGTCGTCGCCTTCCTTGCTTCTCTTGGAGTGTTGTAGTTGTGCGCTCGTCTCCTGTCTCTGATCGATCTACCTCTGCGTGGGTGTCTTGCAAGCCTTCCTATGCTCTAGGGATGAGAAGGCCCTTCCTTGCTTCTCCTTTTAACTACAGTTTCCTCTAGATTCGCAGTTCTCAATCGATTCACGCGATCTGGGCAGCATGGGTGATTTGCTAGAGTGATGGCTTTCCCCTGGATTTTCAACAGCCAAATGATGGATAAATCCCTCATTTCTGACATTCGCCTTGTCTTTGATTGCCTTGGAATCTCCACTGTACCTCCAAACATTTCACTAATTGACTTGCCAGCTCGCATCTCAGTCATCTCCCGGTCGCTTCCCCCAGGCTTACGGTAGTTCCATTACGGTTGTGGTTCCATTTATTTGCAAGATTCTGATGCGAGAGAGGGCTCCTTTGTTAGCCTCTACGTCTGTTGTTGCATTCAAACTCCAGAGGACGTGGTATAGCTAATAAGTTCAGAAATTGTCAAGGAGGAGTTGGATTTTCGCCAGAATGTGTTGGAGTTTTGCATTTTTTACTCTTCTGTGGAGGATTAAGGCTTGGATTATGAATCGGGAGTCCCCTATTATTGCCAAATCCTGGACGTTGTGTTTAAAATCTTGGTTTAGCCCTTGCCAGAGGGCCAGTGCTTTTGCTCTGTTGTTGGTTTCTATTCCAAGTCCCCAGGCAAAGCTGATTTCTGGACGTCCGGTGGGGCTTACCAGGACCCCTCCTGCACCTTCCAAACCTGGATTTCCTTTAGAGGCCCCGTCAAAGAACAACATATGCTTATTTCTCTTTATCTACCATTCTGTGAAATCTTGTTCCTCCTTCCGAATTTCCCAAGTTTCTTGGTGAGGTTTGTTGTCGGTTTGTTGTTGTTGGTCTTGGAGTTTGAAGTGTTCAATCCAGTGTTCCTCTTCCATATCTAAGGGCCTTGAGTTCTTTGCTTTACAGTAGGGGGTGTTTTCTCCAAAATAGGCCTTTATCTTTGTTGCAACTTGAGCGGGGCTACTTTTGATCTCCCTAAAAATCTTGTTATTTCGTTCGAGCCAAATTTTCCAGAGAATGAATTTTGGGAGAGTGCTCCATAGGGTGGAGATTTGGCCCTTTTTTGTTGTCTGGAAGGGACAGAGGGAGTTCCAATTGTGGAGCAGGTTAGAGGACTCTTGAAGTAAATCGAGAGTGTTAGGCTGCAGTCCCAAGGCTAGCTACCATACTTCCTTGGAGTAAACACAACTTAGAAGCAGATGGTCTGTTGTTTCCTCTTCTTGAGAGCAAAGGGGACATTTGTGAGGGCCTTCCCAACCTCTTCTTCTTACATTTTCTCTAGTTAGGATTCCCCTATGTGCCATGGTCCAAACAAACATATCTATCTTTGGAATGGACTTGGAAGTCCAAATTGCTTTCCAAATTGCTGGGTCCTGGGGAATGTGAGGGACGACTATTGTGTGTTGATACCCTGCTACGGTAGTGTAAAATCCAAAAAAATCTCCCCATCCTCTCTTGTCTTTTTTTCCTTTTTTTAAAGGGGATTTCCCTTGCAAACAGAATGTCAGAGTGTTCCATTTCTCTTCTAACTCTGGGGGTCTGTTGGCGGTTTCCCACCTTAGCCAAGTTTTTTTCTCATCATTACCCCAAATTGAGATGTCCCACATATTATTTAAGTTATGAGTTATCATCCAGTCTTTAAGTCGGTCAAGGCCCTGCCTCGAGCCTAGAGGTGGATCTCCCATGATTGAGTCTTCCCAAATGTTGATTTCTTTATCGTTTCTTGGTATCCAGGTGAGGTGAGTCCTAAAGTGTTCCAACGCCTTCTGGCACAGAGAGAAGATTGGGGATCCTTTCTACACAATTGTTGAGCGATCTAGGCATTTTTTCCTTGGGCCTCGAAAGTACTTATTCCAGAGCACTCTTTTACTCCAGGAGAATTTCTCGGTGATTAAGTTCCAGAGAATCTTTGCCCCTAACGCTAAATTTTGAGTATGGATGTTTTTAAATTGGAGGCCTCCTTCTGAGAAAGGTTTAGTTACTTTTTCCCAGCTTATTAGGTGCAGTTTTCTTCCTATCTGCTTTCCTCCTTCCCAGAGGAATCTTCTAAACAGCGCTTCGTTCTTCTGAATTGTGGTAACAGGGGCCAGTAACAAGGAGCTTTGGTAGATCGAAACACTTGCTAGCATTACTTTGATGAGGACCACTTTACCTGCAAGGTTTAACCAGCTTGCTCCCCAGAAGTTTATTCTGTTTTTTAACTTGTCTGTCAGCGGGTTCTAATGAGAGGCCTTTGGATTGGATTTGAAAATTGGGACTCCCGGGTATTTAAAAGCATCCCAGATGGTGCAGCCTTCCATTCCCATTACTCTTGAAATTTCTAGCATTTCCCTTAGTGTAATGTTCCAGCCATAGATCTTCCTTTTAGCCAGGATTATAACACTACCAGAGAATTCTGTGTAGACATCTAACTCTTTTTTAAATTTCTTTGGTGTCTGCATACTTACTCCTCCCATCAGCAGCGTGTCATCCACAAATTGGGCATGATTAATGTCTTTTACCCCTGGGG
>JASDQU010949156.1:4248-15356 GCA_032191745.1 Picea mariana | reverse complement strand
TCTTGGGAACTGGTTCGGCTTTGATCGTATTATGGTCAACTAATCAATGCTTAGCTAACACAGAGCAAAGCAAGGAACAATAGCATCCAACATATAAAGAGTCCACAACACATATGTATAGGCAACATCCAAGTTGGATAACTTAACTTTATTATATAAAGAATGTTTTAGATATGCAACAAGGGAGTTGCATCCTTCTACCTATAATTATATCACAAATGTACAATGAATCTAAGGCAATATTGGATTATGCCTACTACCAATAGAATTTCACAATCCATCCCTTGAAGCAACCGCAAGCATGCCTCCTATAGGTCATGTCTTCTTCTTCTTCTCAGCCAGCCAGTGCAATTTTCCATATTGTGCCAACCCCTGAACTTAACACAAACCACAAAGATACTTTTACACTATTGGTGAATGATGATGAATTATTGATTAATGCCTTATCACCTTTGAGGCCTCCACTATTTATACAAGACTTGTGTTGCACTTGCAAGCCCCTCCAAGCCGAAGTGGACCGAAGTGTCCACATTGCCAACTCTAGTAATGCTTGATGGTGCCTCTACCCCCTTCATGACTTGTCTACTAATCATCCAATGTCCAATGGTGTTGCGCCAAAGTACAACACACCCAGCAGGTGCACCCAAGGTGACCAAGTGTGCTCGACAAGGGTGTTCTCAACAAGTGCATCCAACAGATGCATGCTCAGTGGATGTGTGCCCAATGAGTGCATCCCACGATTGTGCTCTATGCATGCTTATGCCCAAAGGAACTACTACTATCTGTCGCAATCCAAAGTGTGGAGCACCCAACTCCTTGGGTCCACATGTATCCCAAGCACCCAATTCTATAAAATAGGATCATGTTCTCTATGCCAATCTTGTACGTCATGCCTCATACTTGTGAATCAAATGAGGTCAACTTCCATAACCCCCACTTTTCCTTTCGTCCCTAAGTTCATTTCCAATCTTCTCTTGGTGTCCAACTAATGCAAGCTTCCAAGGTCTGCAGTGGGCCCAATTTGTGCAAGGACGCCTAACATGTTTGTGGTGCACCTTGCCATCGTGAAAGGGTACCCAAAACTAACTCTTCTAGCAACTAACCTTCCATCACTTCCATATGTGTTGGTTAATGACCATCAAGGTGATCATGCGGTGGAGGTCCCTAAATCCATTCAAGGATAGGGCCTTGCATCCTCCCCCACTAAAAGTCTTTTTGCTCCCACCAACATCCTCAAGAACATGTTGTCCTCCAAGTATATTTCCTACACCCATGCATCCATCTGCAATTGAATTCTTCAACTACTCCACATTGTCACTGCCAAAATTGATATGCAATTTCCCATTGTCCAATTATTCCATTGAACAAAGTGATGTTTCCAAATTCTACCAACAATACCTCTTGGATGTCTTTGTTGTTGCTAATGTTGCTTACTGCATTTACAAACCGAGTGTCCACTACTACTAAAACTACCTTCTGTTGTTGTGACAACTCAACCTCCACTAAGAAGGTTGTGCAACTATCTAGGTTTTGCACTTTCTAGTCTTACTGCTACTTCAGTGCTTTTTTCCACTCTGCCATGCTTCCATATATTGAACTTCTCCAAGACTATTGCAACTTAAGCAACCCCAATCCAACTCCATGAGAATGTACTTCATCATGCTCAAATTAGCCACAACCCTTCACATGTTGGTTTGTCTGTACAACTCTGCTAGACCAAGTCAAGGTCACCACCTTCGCCTCTGAATTGTCAAGTCACCCATTACAACCCAACACTTCCAACTCAATTGCTTATCGTGACACCTTTTTTTGGTGCACTTAGGTTCCACTACCGTTTTCTAGGCAACAAGATGTCTTAATACAATTGTCAATCAAAATAAGGTGGAAGGTGGCAGGTGGCCATCACAACCACTACCCTCAAATGATCCAACAAATTGTCCAAAGTCCAATAGGTGGAATGAGCCGGCCAAAAATAATTCCATATCTCTTATTAAAATAGGCATGTCTGCACCAATACTCCTCTCACTTTCAACCAACTAGGTCATTAGGATAATCGTCCTCAAATTTGTTTGAGTGCTCTACCTCATCCTAAGTACATGAAGGTAGGAAAGCACCTTCCAAGTTGACTTGGTTTGCTTTCCAATTTAAGCCATCTAGGTCGAATGCACACTTTTTCTTGGTCGACTTATTCATTGTCTCATCCACTACTTTAGCATTGTCACCATGGTTGCACAAGGAAAGGTATTCACCTCTTCATCAAATCTATCTAGTTGTTTTATGTAACTTAACAATTTTTTAAAGGAACTTATGCATTAGCGCCTCCTTGCCCACTATCCTACTTCTTGGACAACAAACTCGTTAAAATGGAATCAATGTGGAGAAGAGGATGGTCTCTTGCAATCATGCATTTCATTCTTCTAACAAAGCCACTCCTCCTCTATCAACCTTTCAATAATCTTGACACCTCCACTAATGTCCTAGGCTCCACTACCCGCTTCTAGGAAACAAGCCATTTGTGGCTTTCAAAAATGAAAGGAGGGTGGTAGGTGGATGATAAGGCCACCTCCAACAAATATGTCAAGGCTTTGTCCAAAATCCATTATAGGATTCAACCCAAGAAACTTCTAAACGATCTAAGACATTTTTCATTCCAAACATTCGATCTTGGTGGTGACTTCTTCTACCTTTCTTCACTAACTTCAGATAGCTTGAACTAATTGATCCATCAATTTTTCCAAAGAGAGAAGTTTTTTCTCCATATTCATGAACCTTCTTGCATGACTCCTATTATATCTTCATGAGGAAAGAGAAAGGGGACTTCTTCACCCTTTGAGTATGCCATCGATCTTCTTCCAAACATTGATTTTTCAAAGTAACCATTGCTTAAGTATTCAAGCCTACTACCTRAAAAAAACAAAGAACATGTCGGTTTTGTGTGGATGACTTGCCTAGTTTCATGTTGTACCAAGGCAAAGAAATTTATTTGTTCAATCTAAAAGTCACTTTGCAGTCACCTTCCAGACTCGTTCCAAAACATTTTGTTCTATCCAATCTTGTCAAGACATGGTGAAGAGTGCACACACAATGCTAAAAACAACTTGGTCCCCTTCACTCAACTATTCCATTCTAAAATGTGGTGAAGACTACCCAATTTAGCTCTAATACCACCTACACAGTAGTGACAGTGGTGAATAGCGCCAAAAAACTATCTCAAAATCAACTCTTGTACCACCTGTCACAAACCTACAGTCTGCCCATATTTTTCTTTGCAAACTTGAGTTTCTCTTAAATCTATTTTGGCACTTGAGGTCATGGGGCACTGCCTTGACTTGGACATAGTGGCTTGGCTAGCCCACGCCTACAAAAACCAAACTACACCTATCCACTTAAAGTCTAACCATAAATTTTTTGTAAGCTGCAATATATCAAATGGCTTCGCCTTAAGCTACAATATATCAAATGCAACTAAGTCCTACTCAACCAAGTTCATTCTACAGTAGGCATATGTCCAATCGTGGCCTTTAAAACTTCTCAACAATAACTTATATTTATCCAATTATTCAATACTTAGCCAACACAAATCGAAGCAAAGAAAAACAACATTCAACACATAAAGAGTCCACGACACACATGTATAGGCAACATCCAAGGTAGATATTGTAACTTTATTATATGAGGAATGTTGCAGATATACAACAAGGGAGTTGCAGCCTTCTGCCTACAATTATATTACATATGTACAATGAGACTAAGGCAGCATTGGCTTCTACCTATTTCCTAACAGACTTGCACAACTCAACCCTTGAAGTACCTGCAGGCTTGCCTCCTACAAGCCTTTGGCTTCTTCTTCTCACTTAGTGCAATTTTCCCTATTGTGTGAACCTATAAACTTAGCACAAACCACATAGCTCCTTTTACGCTCTTGGTGAATGATGATGAATGATTAATTGATGTCTTAGCACCTTTGAGGTGTCCACTATTTATACAAGACTTGTCTTGCACTTGCAATCCTCTCCAAGCCTAAGTCCACCCAAGTTCCCACATCACCAACTTCGATTGTTCCTGGTGGTGCCTCTACCCCCTTCATGAGTGTGTTGATCGTCCAATGTAAAATGGTGTTGCACCCAAACTACCACATGTAACACCTCAATTTTGATCCCCATATTGGCAGTGTATATATGTGTATGTGATGAAAGGTAAATATTGTACATTGAAGGTCAATAATAAAAATGCATCACCCACTATAGATGGAGAAGGACGAAAAATATGGGGGGCTACAATGCCACAAGAGAGAAAAGAAAGGGAGCGTAATGGGCTCAAAGGGGGCCAATGACAAATAATATTATTTTATTCTAAGTCTAAGTCACTTACCTTTTTGTTATCCTATGTCATATCAGCATTGGGATGAGTTTCCAAGTGATATGTGTTGGCTTCTTAAGAAGACATGTGGTGAGTTATCAGCATGCAAATATATTCCATGACTTGTTGGGAGAGCCTATGATACCATGATTGTAATAGAATGATGATGGGTATGGTTGTTAAGAACACTGTGAGAAATTGATGCCCATGTGCAAGGGAAACCACTGCCCTTGAGAAACTCCATTACAATTGAGAATCCCTAGAGTTCCCAGCATAGATGCCTCCAATCCAATCTATGTTAGAACCTTGAAAGGAAGTGGGATAACCCGAGGAACTGCATCCCAGAGAAGGGGATCCCATTCCTTGGGTTGTACAAATTAAAGGCCCGAAGAGAGTTGGCGGAATTGGGATATTTGTAAGAGTGAACAAAGTTCAAATTCTAGAACTTGTGTTGTGTGAGAGGTTTAGAGCCAACCATATGGAAACTTGTCCTTGTGAACTCATAACCTTAGTTCAAGGGTGTGGTCTGTTGCAAAGAGATTAAGTGCAATGGTGAGCCTATGGTTGGGTGGAACATTTTTTGTTTGTAGTCAGTTGGTGATTAATTCCCATAAAGATGAGTGTTATGGTTTATTGATTATTATGTGGAATTTAATGTTGTTTATGCTATTGATTGAATGTTAGTATAAAGCATTCATAAGTTTGTATATGTATTTATGGTGTTATTGTATCTATGAATGAATAATTATGTTTGCATAACCCTGCTTGGTCATGTTACATGCATTAACCAATTCATAATAGGATAGTGAGGTTTATGGTATGAGAGTTATAAATTGTGGAGTCCATCCTAGCTAGAGCATTGAGCATATTACAGAATGGTAGCAAAGCAAGAAGATGAAAATTTGTAGTCTCGAGAAGTACCATGTATTCTCAACGGTGGACAGAGGGAACTGAGTATGCTACAAACTGGTATTAGAGCATAATTTTATGTGGGTGGAAATGAAATTGGAGTACACCACTACCTTAATTGTTACAAGGGTGGTTGGGTACGCTACACCACACACCAAACAAGTGTGTCCAAGTGCGCCCAATAAGTGCATCCAATGGATGTGTTCCYAATGGATGTGCACCCAACGAGTGCATCCCACGATTGTTCTATGTGGGAGCTTGTGCTCAAAGGCACTTCTATCRTCTGTCGCAACCCCTATCTATGGAACATCCAACTCCTTGGTTTCGCATGTAGCCCAAGCACCCAAGTCTATAAAAACCAATCCAGTTCTCTATGTCAATCTTGTCCATYATGCATCATACTAGTCGATCAAACAGAATCATCTACCACAACCCCCACTTTTCCTTCCCTCGACAAGTTCCATTTCAAGCTTCCCTTGGTGCATCCAACTAATGCGAGCTACCAAGGTCTAAGGGTGCCCAGTCTTAACAAAGGCGCCCAACATGTTCATGGTGCGCCTTGCCATCGTGTAAGGGCAACCGAAACTAATTATTCTAGCCATCAACCTTCTATCTCATCCATCTATTCTAGTCAATGGCCATTGAGGTGATCATGCAACGAAGGTGCCCGAAGCCATTCACGGCTAGGACTTTACACCATCTTTCTTAATCTGACTACTCCTTTCGTGAGGATGATTTCTGGAACGATATCATCTTATGTGGTTTCTTGATTGTGGTTTAATTGGTGTTCAATGTTTTTATTGATAAATTGCTCAAATCTTTTGGATGGTCTTAAGATATGGTGAGCACCCAGTTTTGGTTTTCTCGAGCCCAATGTTGCCATAAGTAACAATGTTTGCATTCACAATTGTCCCATTTTGTTTTATTTGCCTTTTATTGGTATTTCAAGTTGCAATTTGAATAGAATTTGAACTATGAGAGGCTTTGAATATATCAGTGTGCTATTTTAGGCTTGCTACATGATTGTCGAAATTTTTTTAAATTTTTAAATTTTTACTATGCAGTTGCCCTGATGTGTACAATGGTTTATCTTGGAAGCAATGTTCAACAATACTTATTTGCAGCCTATCATTTCTAAAGGATTTTACTTGAGCCAACATAGCCATATGTTTGATCTTCATTATGGCATTTAATTGATCTTGGTTATGCATTAGATCGGGTTAAAAGTTGGGATTCTTAGCTTGGATGAATATAGTTGATTATGATTTGTGGATGAGATGTGTTTACCCCCCCAAGCCCAAAGACAGAAAACAGGTTCACTTTCAAAGCTTCAGTTTGACGGGACGTCTACAAATCAAAGGTTGCTAACCTCCTTGACAAGAGTATAACTTTGTTTTATTTAAGAGTCAGAAAGGGGCGGTCGAGGGGATATCTGAACTGCTTGAAATTCAAATATCAAATTCACCGACGTTATGGAATAGGATCAACAATATTTGTTAGTTTACCCATATCTGCAGGTTCCTTAATCCCATTATTTCCCCACCCATAGATGAGATCATTTGGAAATTATTCGATCATAGTCCATTTTTCCTCATATTGGTGACTTCTAGATCGAAAATAATAAAGATGATTCTCAAAACTAGGAAAAATCCTTTTTTTCCTTATTTTTAGTTGACRCAAAGTTAAAACCGTGTACTAGGATGATCCACAGGGAAGAGCTAAGATAGCTCAGTTGGTAGAGCAGAGGATCGAAATTCCTCGTGCCACCAGTTTTATGTTGGCACTAGCAATCTCAAAGGCTAACAAGTCGTTGAAGCATGAGAATGATGAATGGGAAGTTGGTTCTCTAGAGCCCAACCTCTAATAAAGGAATGGAGAGCACCACACAATAAAGACATGGGTGATCCTCCAGCGACTGACCTGATCCTGACAACAGTGTAATATATTGTTTTTATGATTTTATTGTTAGTTGTGTTGTTTGTACTCGTCCTGCTGGCACTATTAAATTTTGGAACCTTCAAACTTTCTAGTGGGGTCAAGTGACCTGATAATTTTGTCTTGGATCTGCTTTATCTTWGATTTTGTGGCTTTTAATGCCCTCAAAGCTACTGCTAGTGGCAACTACAGTTTCAATGCACTTTTTGCTATAAAAATTGCCAACGTACATATTGTGAATTTTTAATAGTTTGAACGAAATATTTTCTACTAAAACAAGTCTCAAATTTGAAATTATAACATGCAGTTTTTTCTCTAGCTATGTTTTTTCCCAAACAGTAGTTGTGTGGCTATTCTTGGCCATCTTGCTATACTTATTATCTGTTGGCCGTAATGGACATCTAAGGAACAATGATTTTTTCTTTCCATTTTTGAAGAGGGAGGTAAATTAATTTCAAGGGGTATAACCCCGAAAAATAACACAGTCAAATGCTGGGAAAAATAAACGATGAGTGGAATATCCAAAAGTCAGCTGGGATATTTCTGAAATCAAAATTGAAGTCTGCAATCTTTCGTCTTATTCTTGTACAAGGGGAAATGAAAAACAAAATTGCATAGTATTTCTATATTGCAATAATCCCTCTAAATTATGGCATCATTTGCTGCCTCTAAAAATTTCACATATGCAAAGAAAAAACAAAACTCCCAAAGAATCTAGAATCTGTTGCATCTGCACCAGGTCCAACATAGCAGGAATTTGACAGTTTATATACTTTAAAATGGCTGCTGCCCTGCAATCTATCCTCTTTTCCAATGTTGAGGATGGAAGAATCCATACATAGCTAGCAACTTTGAAGGGGCAACAACTGATTGGGTGTTCTTTAATACTTGTTTCTAACAAAACTGATTTGGGGAATACTATAAACAAATACATAAGGATTTATTGTGATGGAGATGATGACTTCCTCCTACTGTTTTCACCTTTTATGACCAAAAAAACCTTCTACGTTTTCAAGGACGCACATATGGAACCTTAATTATTTTGAGGCCAACATTATTCCATGTCATTCTAATAGGGCTTCCTCTTTTAACATTGTTGGATGTACTCTAACCTCCTAGGTATATTTGCAGTCAACACCTTACTGGTAGAGAAAAAGTCAAACAGATGCCAAAAAGGATTTTACAACTCAAAAGCATATGTTTGAGATAGTGTCTCAATAAATGAAAAATCAACTATACATGCTAAGAAAATATCTATGTCTAATGAATAATGGACATCATATCCTGAACTGAGAGAAATGGTATCCATGAAGACTAACAAAAAATGCCAAACACATCTAGGACACAGTTTGTTGGAAGAATCAATTTTCAGTTGATTAAACACCAGAACAACACTTCAGTTATTCTTTGTAATACAGATGCAGTTATTCTTTGTAATACAGATGCACCGAGAAGAATATTGACCTGAAAACTAAATAATGAGGATGATGAGCTTCTCTGCTTGATCCTCATGAATTTGAGGGATTGCAGTATGCAGCAACCCTACATTCAAATCTTTATTTTATATCTGAGACTTCAGTTCAGTAGCACGGCTAATTCGCAGAAACGTGAGCTCAACTAGGAAAAGGAATTGTTCTAAACCGTGCTGCTCATCCAAAATCCAATAAATTACTGCATTTCACATTTGTCAATATAGAAAAACCAGTCTGAGACACCATCTCCCCATAAATAATTTTCCATACTTTTAACCAGGCTATAATACAGAAGCTTACAGTGGCATCAACCGTCGATGCTTGAAAAACCATAGAAAAGAGAAAAAAATGATGAACCCAGTAACTCCAGTTATTATCAGAACCCACTTGAAAGCCTTAGGTTCATCAAACAGATCAATTGGAATATTCATGCCAAAAACTCCTGCCACAACTCCGAATATAGCAACGACAAAGGTTGCCGTTGTGAGCAACAGTTCAAACTGTATCAGCTGGTTCCGAACATTGTCCTGTCAAGGGAAATTCTTAAACATTAGAAACACCTCAAAACAAAGTCAATAAAATATAAAAGTAATATGAGTCATGACAACCAATCCTAAGTGTACTGACCCAGACATCTAACAGAAAAGATGCTAATTATCTTGCCAAATTGCAACCCCTGGCCAAGTGGGGGAATATGAGCCAATGAAGAGAACCTGTAAGGATTTATGCAATGGAAAGATTCAATACTAGTTGCTAGGTATTGATACAACCTAAACTCAGACCAAACATAAAACTTACCAGTTGAATGTTTATGAAATCCTCTGTATCATCTATATATTCCTTCAGCTGAACACCATAAGATCAGAAATTAGATAAAAACTTGCATTGAATCAAATATGTTTGTCGGACTATTTTGCAAGTTCTAAGTCGTGAGAAATTGATGCACTGATTAAGTAATCCAGGTTATTATAACCACTTACTGATGTTAGCTTGTTCAGAGTACTGTCAATAACCACAAAATAAGCCTCGAGTAACATTTCTAGCTCCTGAATATGTTCATCATTGTTTTCAGAATCCTTCATACTTTCATGCCTGCTTCGTGCAAAGCTTAGAGTTTTTTCCAACTTCCGAGAATCAGTTGGAGAACATATGGGAGAAACTGGGGCTGAAACTGAAGCCCCGGTTCCAATAGAACTGTAACCAAATAAAGATTGATCTCTATAAAAGGAAGCCTCCATTCGCTCCTTTTTCTCAGTTAGATACATCTCAGCCATATCTCCATCATCATCCATAAGCTGTTCTATCTCATCTCGGACCTGCAGTAGAAATTATGCCAGTTATAATCCATTATGTAATAATGTTTATTACGATGGAGAAACATGCAAATCTTCAGGATATACACCTTTTGAACCCTGCGAGTCAATGCAACAAGCCTACTTTTCAGTCTCCGAACACGCTCTAAGTTCAGTGTGCTGATCTTTGAGGTCAATTCATCTAATACAGGATACGCTTCAATTTCCAGCTCTGCTGCCTGCAATGAGCACAGACAGAACATGAGAAGATCCTTGGGAACAAAAAATATCACGATTGCCAGTAATGAACAAGATGGAGAAACATGAACCACCAAAAGCAAGGGCATCATAAATTCGACCATAAGTAGCTAAAATCATACTGGAAAACTAGTATGTCTCACATTTCCACACAGAGAGATCTGGCCAGTCAAACGCTACCAGTAAAATTGATCTGTGGTTAAGACAAAACAGACTGGAAACTGAAAATTGAAATTGCATCTTCTGAAAGAGAAAATAATCTTGATCAAATGTAGCAAGAGGGAGAGGAAGTTTAAGGGCTGCATGATATCCTGAGAGGACAGGTGAGCTTTACGAGTTAACCCACCTTTTAGTTAATGTCCTTAGAGGCAGCAATGTGCAATGATAATGAGGAGAGGGAAGATGCTAATAGAGGGATAAGTGGAAACAATAAGCAATTAGTGAGGACTCACTGAAGAAAGATTTAATGTTTCGGCTTCTTCCTCCTCCCCAATTGAAACAGCTGTTGTTGCAGGTAATGGCAGTGAGAATGGAGAGGCTGTGAGCAATAGGGGAAGGAGCGCACCAACAAGAGGATCCAGGTTAGAGATTCTATGTCTCATCCCTTGACAAAGATGAAGTGAGTCAGGAAGAATACTGTCTGAATTCCTACAGTGTATTTCCATTAGCTTTGGGTTCTGTTTCTTCCAAAAAAAAGGACTGAGGATTGGGTTGGTAACGTATGGAAAAATAATAACATTTAGTATGATGTTTTCAGATATTTGGGTGATGGAAATTTTTTAAAAGAAACAAATATGGCTAAGAAGACTCTTA
Source organism: Picea mariana (assembly GCA_032191745.1). Classification (NCBI taxonomy): domain Eukaryota; kingdom Viridiplantae; phylum Streptophyta; class Pinopsida; order Pinales; family Pinaceae; genus Picea; species Picea mariana. The sequence goes on along the minus strand of JASDQU010949156.1, from coordinate 4,318 downwards.
AAAATTTATTGGAAATGTGAAAGGCCATTGCTAAAGGGCTCTCCATCATCTTCAAACATTAACATAGCTT